>CAUOFW020001062.1:0-141924 GCA_963454935.2 Ilex paraguariensis | reverse complement strand
CCACCAGCTCCACCCTCAAAAGCCTCAGGATCTCATCCTACTTAGCTTCAATGCTAAGCATGATGTCCCGTAGAGAACGCGGGTGGTCATGCTGGGGCCTGCTTGATCTGGCTGCTCTCTCTCTGTCTCCATCTCTCTCTCTTCTTCAGCATCCAACTCCTCCTGCACCTCATCGATTCCTTGAGGAGGGGGCATCTCTTGCCTAGCCGCCGGGGTGCCACTATGCCCTAGGCTTCTCTTGAACGACCTTTGTTCAGCGGCCCCATTGGCTTTTGGATTTCCATTTTTCGGCCTTACCCTCACCCCATTGTCGGTGCATATCTCAGTCACAAGTGTGCCAAATGGGAGTGCACTCCTCTTTGCATCACACCCCTTCTTCATTTCATTCAAAATCAACGAGGGGAGGGATGCTATGCCCTCGCCCTAGTGCATAGAGCAAGCATGCCATCTCGGGCAAAATCTCATTTTTTCTTCCTATGGGGGCTAGTTCGCCACCGCAATCAAATTAAGCATTTTGTACTTGTTGGTGAGCTCTCCTTGTTTTAAAATTTCCTCCCTCCTCCCATGAAAAATAGTCAGCCCCGTCAATTCCTTTCCAACCACATTCAACACCACATTCTTCTTTGGTGGTACGTTGGGTTTTGTACCCGAGGCATCTCTCTCCTTACCTCCAAAATACACGCCTCATCTACATCAATGTGGGTGCCTCGTACATATGTTTGGATTGCGCCGTTGATGATCTCGGCGTTGGAGTAGAACTCCCTCACCAAGTCAACAACGGCGTCTCCGCCATTTCTCAAGTGCCACACCCACTCCCTCTTCTCCATTTCCTCCAACAAACCCAACTCAGCAAAATCAGTGATTACAATATCTCGTTCACAAACCACAGCGTGGTTTTGAAAGAAATTTTCATACCTCTCAGCTTTAAGAGCACTGGAAAATCTGGTTCGATCATACCTCTTCTTTCTTTGCTTCCCTTCTCTTTCTTCAATGACCTCTTCTACGAAGTTGGGTCTTGGTTTACTGGTGGAGTGCACCTGGCAGGAAGCTTAACCCTAGGCATTGTGTTGTTCTCATTTTGAGCTTGAGAGGGTGTGAAAAGTCTTGGTTATTTGGTGAAAATTGGGGATTTTTGATGTGGAAAAGCTTTTGGGTGGTTGATTTGTGGTGGAAATGAAATGAGGAATGAGTGGAGTATTGAGGGCTGGGGAGTGAAAAGGGGTCCTAGGGTTTAGAGGATTTTGGAGTTCTTTGGGAATTTTGAACTGAGGAAGACGATCCAGGTATTTATAGTTTGAGGAGGAACGTTCGAACGTGGTTGACGTTCGAACGTAGTATGAAGGATTTTAAAATATCATTCAAACATGAATGACGTTCGAACGTGGTGAGCTCCCAGTACTTTTGAGTTCTGTCAGAAACCAAAGTACTGTAAGCTCCTGTCGTTCGAACGTGCTATTGGCGTTTGAACGTTAATCTTATTCAATGTGCTATTGGCGTTCGAACGGACTGAGCTCCCAGTACTTTTTGTTTCCATCAGAGACTTCATCAGAGGCTGAGTACTGTAAGCAAGCGACGTTCGAACGTCACTTGGCGTTCGAACGTGGAATCAAAACTCAAAATTTTCAAAATTTTTCTGCACTACATTATGCATAATAAAAGAGGGCAAAACATTCAAGTTTGAACAAAAATTCATGGCGTCTCAGGACAAATCCCTACCCACGCTCAAGGTTGGTATTTTGGGACATTCCTTACTCGGCCATGTTTTCATTTCAGTCAAAAGAGTTTGTACAAAAACAAAGAATTTTTACACTTTTTACAAAAATTCGGACCCTTGGCTTTCATCCCAACTATTCTAATCCGAGTCTTCATCTGTCTCCGTGCCATTTGAACAACCAGTAACTCTCCTAATTTCCTGTCTCACAAAACGTTAAGCAAAGTACTGAATAGGATGGCGTGTCAGGATAATCCTTACTCTGCCCATTCACTATCCAGTCTAATCGATCGAGTGCGCGACTGAAAATTGGTTCAGAACACTGATTATATCTCTTCTCGTGAAAGTATCTACCACACTGTTTACAGGCACCAAGTCTTTTGGCACGACGGCATTAGCATAGGTGCTTCGGCCACACAGGGGTTTCGCTTGTTGTTCTCGGATCTCATTCTTTCTTACCAATCTTGCTTTTCTCATGATCATAGTGTGCACATCAGAAGGAAATGTGCGTAGAACTCCTAAACTAAACCAAAAAAGTTTAACATCCATGCTTTTATACTATTAAGACTCACTATCTGGTTCTTTAACGTCTGCCAGTCACAAAGACGATCAGAGATGACCCACAAACATAACCATCAAAATGAAAAACATGGTAGTCAAAATACGGTACACAATCTGATCAAGAACATCAACAACAACAACACAAATTTAAAAATTTTCTACGGGCACATATGAACTGTAGTTCTCTCCCCCCAACCTAAACTGAACATTGTCCCCAATGTTTCGAATTTACCGATCTAGTGAGCTTTGGAGATGAGGTTGAACGGTAGAGATCTTGTTCATTAGCCAAAACCTACAAGCAAAATACACAAATCAAACATCTCATTGCAGATCTGGGTTAGGATGAAAACCTTTGATTCTGAGTGCAGACAGAAGAAGCATAGCCATGTACAAATAGAGTAAACACATGCAGATCATGAGACAAAGGATGGGGTCTTCAGGTAGTATGGTCATGGTGTTGTTGGGAGATGGGTCGTGATTCCAGAGGATCGTAACAGCGGAGAAGAAGAAGAAAAACAGAAGAAGAAGAAGAAGAAGAAAGAAAAGAAAGGGGAAAGGACAGAAGTGTGTGGAAAGAGAGGAAAAGGGGGTGGGGCCTTATAAAGGTGGTGGTGTGGTTCGGGTCGGACTAGGTTCTCCCTGACCCGGCCCCTTTTTGTGTCGACAGGCGCTTTTCTCAAAGCACTGTTCTGGATCCATTAAAAGAATGGTCTCCACATTTTTGACAAAGTCCTCCACAAAGGGTTTTAATCACTGACCATTGACGGTAAAGATATTACCGTTCGATGGGTTCTCCACTTCCACTGCCCCATGTTCAAACACTTTTTTGACAATGTATGGTCCAGTCCATCTTGACTTCAACTTACCAGGAAAAAGGCGGAGTCTTGAATGAAAAGCAGAACTTTTTGATCAGGTTCAAAAGACTTTCGCACTATGTTCTTGTCATGAAAAATTTTCATCCTGGATTTTGCAATCTTAGCATTTTCATATGCTTCATTTCTTAATTCCTCCAATTCGTTAATATGAAGTTTTCTTGCTAGTCTGGCTTTGTCCATGTCAAAGTTCATTGTCTTAATAGACCAGTATGCGCTATGTTCCAATTCCACATGTAGGTGACAAGGCTTTCCATAGACTAGTCGGTAAGGAGACATGCCCAAATTTTTTTTAAAAGCAGTACGATATGCCCAAAGTGCATCAATTAGTCTTGACAACCAATCTTTGCGGTCTGGATTTACCATTTTTTCCAAAATTAATTTGATCTCCCGATTAGCCAATTCAGCCTGTCCCCTAGTTTGTGGATGGTATGGAGTTGCAATTTTGTGGAAAATCAAGTATTTTTTCATCAGATTCCATAAAAGGTCAATTACAAAAATGATCACTTCCATCACTTATGATGGATTTTGGGATTTCAAATCGGAATAAAATATTTTCTTTTAAAAACTTGATCACCGTTTGGTGATCATTATTTCGACATGAATTGCCTCAACCCATTTGGATACATAGTCTACGACTACCAAAATGTATTGATAGCCAAAGGAGGGGGAAATGGTCTCATAAAATCGATATCCCAATAGTCAAAAATTTCAATTATCAGAATGGGATTCAGAGGCATCATGTTTCTTCTTGAAATATTTTCTAACCTTTGACATCTATCGCAAGTTAAACAAAAAACATGGACATTTTTGAAAAGTGTGAGCCAGTAAAATCCACATTGCAAGATTTTTGCAGCAATTTTTCTGGATGAAAAATGGCCACCACATGCTTCAGAATGACAAAATGCTATTACCTTTTTGCTTTCTGAGTGGGGATGCAACGTCTTATAATTTGATCTTTACAGTACTTAAATACGTATAGATCTTCCCAAAAGAAATTACAAATCTCTCTCAGCAATTTCTTTTTGTCTATGGGGGAAAAAGACGGATGGAGTGTTCATGTAGCAAGAAATTAGCAATATCAGCGTACCATGGGGTCTCATCAATTATGAACAGTTGTTCATCAGGGAATTTTTCATTGCTTGACATTCCATCCTCGTGAAATTCGTAAGTTAACCTAGACAGATGGTCTGCCACCACATTCTCAACACCCTTTTTGTCCTTAATGACAAAGTCAAAATCTTGAAGTAAGAGTATCCATTGCAAGAGCCTTGGTTTAGTATCTTTTTTTGGGAGCAGAAATTTCAGTGCTGCATGGTCAGTGAATATAGTATCAGAAGAACCAACAAGATAAGAACAAAATTTTTCCAAAGCAAAGACTACGACAAATAATTCTTTTTCAGTTGTTGAATAGTTCATTTGAGCATCATTCAAAGTTTTACTTTTATAAAAAATCACATGTGGTTTCTTATCTTTTCGTTGACCCAACACAGCACCTGCAACATAGTCACTTGCATCACACATTAGCTCAAAGGGTAAAGTCCACTCAGAGTGTTGCATTATTGGGGCAGAAAATTAACATGCCTTTAAGCTGATCAAAAGCTTTTTGGCATGTTTCATTCCAGTCAAAGATTACGTCCAAACTTAAGAGATGACACATGGGTTTAGCTCTGGTGCTGAAATCTTTTATGAATCTCCTTTAAAACCCTGCATGTCCCATAAATAATCGGACATCCTTCACAGTCTTGGGAGCAGGCGAATTCTCAATCAGATCTATTTTGGCCTTGTCAACTTTTATGCCTTCAGATGACACAATGTGACCTAAGACAATGCCTTGTGTTACCATGAAATGACATTTCTCCCAATTTAGTACCAGATTGGCTTCTTGACATCTTATCAACAATTTTTCTGGGTGGCCAGACACAAATCAAATGAGTCACCATACACAGAGAATTCATCCATGAACACTTCCAAAAATTTCTCGACCATGTCACTGAACAGACTCAACATGCATCTTTGGAATATTGTAGGAGCGTTACAAAGCCCGAATGACATTCTTTTGAATGTAAAGGTGCCAAAGGGGCATGTGAATGTGGTTTTCTCCTGATCATTGAGTATTATCTCAATTTGATTATACCCTGAATAGCCATCCAGGAAATCCTAAAATTTATGGCCTACAATTCTCTCTAGAACTTGGTCAGGAAAGGGAAGAGGGAAGTGGTTTTTTCTAGTCACCAAATTGAGTTTTCGGTAGTCAATACACATCCGCCATCTTGTGATGACTCTAGTTGGTACTAGTTCATTTGCATCATTTTTGACCACTGTGACTCCAGACTTTTTAGGCACAACTTGGGTTGTACTACCCATTTGCTATTGGAGATGGGGAAGATTATCTCGACATCTAAGAGCTTTAGCACCTCTGCCTTTACGACTTCCTTCATCTGAGAGTTCAGTCGTCGCTACATTTGACGGGAGGGTTTTGAGTCCTCTTCAAGGTATATGACATGATTGTAGATTAACGGGCTTATACCTTTCAAGTCAGCGATGGTCCACCCAATGGTGCTTTTGTGGATTTTAAGAACTTTAATCAGTTTACACTCTTGCAAGTCTGTGAGCTTAGACAAAATTACCACTGGGAATGACTCGTCCTCTCCTAGGAATGCATATTTGAGGTCAGATGGGAGAGTTTTCAATTCAGGCTTTGGTGGCTTGTCACTTGATAAGAGTGGCTCTGTGCCACTTGGTGAAAGTTCCTCGAATTTGGGGCCCCATGTATTAATAGCATGAGTTGGACAATTCTTTGGATCATCATCTATTGTTGCAAATGTGATGGATTCTAACAAAGAAAGTTTTGTGGAATTTTCATAGAATGTGTTGTTCAGATGGTCCTGGACTAAAGACTCAATGGAATTTATTTCTCTTAATTCTTTGTCCTCTCCTGGGTGTTTGGCAACATTGAAAATATTCAGCTCAAGAGTCATATTTCCAAAGGTTAATTTCATGACCCCATTCCTGCAATTGATTAGTGCATTTGAAGTTGCTAGGAAGGGTCGACCAAGAATAACGGGAATTGGATTCTCCGAATATTTTGTTGGCTGAGTATCTAGAACGATGAAGTCAACAAGAAATACAAAGTTGTCCACTTAGACAAGTACACCTTCAACATACCTCTAGGAATTTTGATAGATCTGTTTGCCAACTGAAGTGTGACACTTATGGGTTTGAGTTCTCCTAGACTCAATTGCTGGTAAACAAAGAATGAGAGCAAATTGACACTTCCTCTAAGGTCTACTAGTACTTGTTCGATTATAAATTTCAAATGACACACGACACAGTCGGACATCCTGGATCTTTGTATTTTGGAGGGGTTTTGTGTTGAAGCAAGACACTGGCATATTCTACCAAGAAGGCTCTCTTTTTTGAACATTCTGGCTTCTCTTGACTGTTCACAAGTCTTTCAGAAACTTGGCATAAGTTGGAATCTATTTGATTGTATCTAGAAGTGGTGTGTTGATTTTTACTTGCTTGAAGAGCTCGTAAATTTTTGGCTGATTATTCAACTTTTGTGCAGTTTTGAGTCTATGAGGAAAAGGAGTAGGAATAGAACACGAGGGTTCTTCTTCCCTTGATGGCTTTGGTTCTTGTTCAATCATGGGCTCGGGTCACAAGTTCAGTCTCAGTTGGTTTAGGCTCGATTGATGAGTTGACTGGGATGGATTTTGGCTTTGGGATTAGCATGTCTTTGATGATCTTGTCAATCACCTTGCCACTTCTTAGTGAAGTGGCAACTTGGGCTTAACCTTGTAGATTTTCCATGGTTGAAGGATTTCCCACCTGAAATTGGCCTTGTGGTGGTTTTGGTTGGGCAGGAAACTTGCCCTTCTCTTGTGTGGTCATGGATTAGGTCAGCTTTTGGATGTGGCTTTTAAGATCCTCGAAAGATTGAGTGGTCTGGGTTTTGAAATCAGTGAAAGCCTGAGTGGAACTATGGTTATAGTTCATTTGGCTTTGCATGAACTGATTTAGTGTGTCGTTGATATGTGGGAGGTCATTGAGGTGGTGGGTGTGAACCTTATTGTTGATTAATAGGAGTTGGTTGTGTGTTTCTACAATTGAAGTTTGGGTGGTTCCACCACCCTGGATTGTATGTTTCAGAGTATGGGTTGGAGTAAGGCTCGTTGAAATTAGAGGCAACATTTGTTTGCTCCAACAAAACCTTTTTTTGAATACTGGAATTGTAGGATACTCCCCAGTAGGGTTTCCTGTCAGCGCACAAATCCCACACACTTGCTCCCTGGGAGTGCTAACATCAACTTGATGAACCTTTTTCATTTCTAAAGCTTCAAGCTTTCGAGATAGGGTGGACATTTTTGGTCTTAGGTCATCATCCTCTTTCAAGACATACTTACTCCCTTGGGAAGTAGATGGTTTGGTTTGAACAATGGTAGGGGAGGCTGAGTCCCACATTTGAGAATTGTCATATATGGTATCAAAAAAATTGACTGTCTCCTCTGGAATCTTGCTCATAAACTCTCCTTAAGCCATCATTTCAACAAACTGATGTAGTCTAGTGGGCAAGGAGTCATAGAAAAATCCTACCAAAGTCCAATTCTCAAAAGCATGGTGTAGGCAGGACAGGAGCAGATCCTTGAATCTCTCCTTGGTAAAAGGTTTCTCCTTCTTTGACCAAAAAATTCATGATTTGCCTTTTCAATGCATTAGTGCGGTGTAGAGGAAAAAACTTTCTGAAAAATTCATTTTGTAATGCTCGCCAGTCAGGAATTGAAAGAGTTTCTAAAAAATTTAGCCATTATTTAGCTTTGTCCCTTAAGGAAAAAGGGAAAAGTTTCATCTTGGCCAGTTCAAAATTGTCTTGAAAAGTTCCACATACTGCCTCACAATCTTTTATATGCATATATGGGTTTTTTGTTTCGAGTCCATGAAATTAAGGGAGTAGTTGAACTGTCCCCGTGTTTACAGTAAAAAGGGGTGCATCTTCAGTAAAGATAAAACAAAAGGGGACACTATTCGTTGTGGGATTTAAGTAATCCCTCAGAGTTTGAGTGTTAGGTACTTCCCCCTCTCTTACAAGAATTTCCTCTTGTCTCTCACCATTTGCCATTTTACTCTCATAAGAGTCTACTACTGATCTAGGTGAAAGTTGCTCAGATAAATTTATAAACCCAGAAGATTCAGCTGGCAAATTTTTATAGTGAGGAGCGTTTCCAAACATAAAAGTAATTAAAACAAATTTATATACAATACAACAAATTTATACACAAAAAGTGAGGTCTTCTTACCTTTTACCGTAAAACACCTTTTATGGTTCCCCGACAACGGCGCCAAAAACTTGACTTGATCCAAAATGTTTACACCCAAGTGCAGGCGGTCAAGTTGTAGTAATAATCTGGTTAAGTCCGGAGTTGAATCCACAGGGAACTATGATTGGTGTTTTGAAGTAAACAATAATAGAGACCAAGTAACTAGAAATTTTGAGAGTTTGGAGTGGTGGGGGTTCTTGAATAGAATAGAAGATTCTTTTCAAGAGTTTTCTAGACAAAATAAAAGAATCCCAAAATGTAACTGCCCACCTTTAGCTCGAGGATCAGGGCATGTAATAGACTATCCGATTTATTAAGTTTGTGCTTTATATCTCAATTAACTCCCGTGTCAACAACAAGTAAGTTGGAAAATAAAGATGGATTGTGAGAATTAAGTACATGATTCCGATACCTTTCTAGAAGTTTACAAGAATTGTCTGTACCAAGACTTAACCCATCTACAAACAAACAAGTGTTTCTACAAGGTATCCAACCATGGCATTAAGGGTCCGTTCTTTGAATAAAGTGCAATAATGGTGAAGATTGAAAGGTTGTATGAAGAGCTAGCCAGGGTGCTTGCCTTGAACCAACGAGTCTTTCTATGTAGGAGTCATCCGTATCATAGAGAAAGCCCTGGGTCATACAAAGTACCTCAACTTTGCTAGGTACATTCCACCATCCATTGAACAGGTGGAATATAAAGCATTAAAGCATGAAGGAGTTGCACAAACATAGCTTCCAGATAATCTTTACATACTCATCACCGCTTACTAAAGAGTGAATGAGGAACTACTCACTTTTCATGGCCTTGGCAAAGCTAGAAAAGTGAATGCTACTCATCCCTCTAAATAGAGGAGCTACTAAATGAAGCAAACTAAACAAAGAGCTTATCTTCAACGAAGAATAAGTGAATCACTTTACACCTTTCACGGCTTTGATAAAACTCTAGAAAACTGGAAGAGTTTCACTCTTCTAAGAAAAAGGATGCTCAAGCAATGGAAGTGAAATACATGAACAATAAAAGTAGAAGAAAGCTAGTTACTTTTGGAGGGCTTCCACCACAACCAAAAGATGAACTATCTCTCTCGATACTTTGTAAATAAAAGCAAGTACAACTAAAAGGGGAGTCTAAGCCTCCATCATGGTTGATATAAATGCATAATGAAAACATAAACATGAAATGTTCAAGAACTAGATTACTAAACACTTTTACTTTACAAGAACAAGGATTGCTCCCCCTTTTCTCCACAAGAGGAAGAATGCCCTTTAAGCTCCCAACATGGGAGTATTTATAGGCAAGGAAGGGGAGGGGGGTAGGAGATAAGAGAGGATGAGTGAATAGTGTTTGCCGCCAATGGGAACCAGCTATTTTGCAAGCAGTCTGCAGAGGATGTTCGAACGTGATCTGACGTTCAAACGTTAAGTCTGTCTTTTCTTTAAGGACATTCGAACGTGAGATGCCATTCAAACATTGTCTGTGTCTTTGCTTTGAGGGTGTTCGAACGCCAGATTGGGCCTGATTCCTTCCACTCAAGTGGCCTGTGGTTTCTGTGATGGTCACTTCCATACGTCTTGAACAACTTTGACTTTACACTCAGCAACTTGGTCCTCAGTCACTCAACACAATGTTCGAACGTCGAGTGGCATTTGAACATTGTACTCAAGTACTTATGTTAAGTGGTTCTTCTTTCTTTACTACAACATGCCAGGTTCCTATGGTGTAGGCTTCTCTGGATTCCAAATGACGTTTAAACGTGAGTTGGTGTTCAAACGTGGTACTCAAGTACCTCAGCATTTTTCTTTTGTTGACTGCAACTCGCCATGTCTCAACAGCTAGTCTTGGCAGGAGTTTAGAGGACGTTCGAACATGGGTTGACGTTCGAACGTTCTTGCTTTGTCCCAACCTTTTGCAATTTTGTTCCCTATTGTGCTGGTGTTACATTCAAGTGTGATTTTTGTTGTTATTGAGCTTTTGTTCACTTTAGGACTTGAAATGTCATTACTTAAAGTCCATCGAATTACAATTAGTCCAAAAAGGCATAGCAAAAAATGTTAACTTTATGCACGAATCAGGTACCCGTTGGTATATGTTCATAAATACCCACCCCAAAAAGACCCAAAGATTTATACTAGTCAATTGATGTGTAACATAAATGGAAAATTCATACACATTGGCATTGCATGTGTTACAAGACTCGTTAAGGGATCGGGTTGAAGTGCATGAGTGAGTCTCATCTTATTTCATGGCTTGATGTGGTGATTCCCAACATTGAATTGCATATTCTTGATTGGAATGGTCGTTGCTTGTTGAATATTGCAATGAACATTTCATATACATTTTGGTTGGGGAGTGGCCTCTATAGGAGATACCCTATTGAGTGTTACCCACCCTTTATGAGAAAACATTTTAGGTGCATGTTACACACCAGTGGACGTCTCGTATTTTGGGCCTCAAGGATGAAGAAAAGTTGATTTGTGACTTTTAAACCTAATTTTGTAAAACTTTTGTGAAGTTCAGTTTTGGACATGTAAACATATGGAAATGATTGTAATCGAACTTGTATTAACTATGTTTGATGTATAAATTCAAGATATGGGAGTGTGAATTGATGTATATTGGACCTTGGATGGGCCATGTGATTAAATGTTATATGATTGAATAGGTTGTGTTTTGGGTAGAGCACCCCGTACGAAAGACACTCTGCCTGAATTTTGTTAAATAATAAATTCTGGTAAATGGGGCGTAACAATGTGATATTAAGTTACACTGTATCCATTGGTATTCCGCTGGTTGATGGGTGATCAACGAGTTGACAAAAAATCCCAAATTTTTGGGGCGTCATCGCTTGGTGTCAGAGCCTAGGTTCTCGGTTTACCTAAGGCTTGCAAGACATGGGTCCAGATCTTAGGGGCTACGGAGATCACCTTCGATGCCACTAAGATAAGGTTAACAACATTCCAACTAGAAGGAGAAGTCCATATGTGGTGGGATTGGGCAAGGGCCTCGAAGAATTTAGAGGTGATGACATTGGGGAGAGTTCCAGGAGCTTAAGCACTAAATGGTGTTCTCAGGAGGGATCCATTAATGGCTCAAACTATATTCAAAACACGAGTGGTTTAGAAAATACTTTCATTTAAAATTGCCACAGATTCATATGCTAATTAATCCCAAATTCTATTTTAACTCTAATCCTCCTATCTATTAAATGAAGGAATCATCTTTGGTATCTAGGTCATTACTTTTGTCCTAAGCTTGAAGGTGCAACCAGAGTGTGAATGATGTAGGTTTAACGTTTAATATCCTTCCTTCAATGATGCTTTCAAATCTTCAATCTTTATAACATCATGACCATCAAAAAGGTTGAGATTTATAATGGACTCTACAAAATTAGTCAATTACAAAATATGATCTAATAATAATTGAAACGTCCCAAATTCTATAATCGAGGCATTACATATTTACAAACCATCAAGCCATGACAGCAACTAAAAATCATCCGAATATATATCAAAATCATTCACCATTCATCATAGATTAATAAAAATCTCAAAACAAACCAAATTAATTTCTCCAAGCTTCGAAAACATCTAAATAATACCGGTTTCTAAAAATAAACTACTAATTGTCGAATATTTATGACATCACCAAATAATTAATTCAAAATTAACCAATTGTATTGCCACTAAGATCACTATCTTGATTGACCTAGGTATCAAAATCCACCTGCTCATTCAATTCGACATCCTCAACTATGGAAAAATATGTAGACATTGTTGTAAGGGCTGAGCAAAAGTTGGTCGAAAATATGTCTCAAATACAAACAAGGTTTTTAAAACATAAAATAGAGAAGTCTCTTTGGAAAATAGCATATATAAATTTTGAAACAAAATAGTGATATTTATAACGATCTACAGTTTGTGGGCTGCATTAATGCAATAACAAAAGTAACATTTAGGAATTAGAGTAAATAAAGAGTAATTCCGTAAACATCGTCATAAGTGTCTCATGTATGTTAGTTGCTTCTTAGGAATCTACTGAACGAACCTACTTCATTCACTCACCACAAAATATAAACAATCTCAATCATTCTTCACATGGTCATATCACAAGAAACTTTAGGAATGGCATGTACTATCTCATAAGGCATTGACAAATCCATTCCCAGGAAAGGTATACCATTCCTTAGCCTTGGACCTATGTGAACAATAGTGGTTAACCTCTCAAGGAAACAACCCCTATGAATGTTAGGTAACTATCTCGCCTCCACTAGGATAGACTAACCTTTAACACTCTACGGTAGCTTTCGAAGGCAATCCAAGTATGTCACACGCAAACCATACAAGAAATAAAAACCACAACCCGTATACTTGACCAATCATAATTTTCATCAAAATTCAAGTATCACAATTTCGTAATTCTCAATATACAAGAATAAAGAAATTAAAATGTGCAAGTGATCATATCAAGAAAACCTTCATAATTGTAGTATCAAAATTTCTAGGGCTTTGTCTAGAAACCTCAATTTCTTAGAAATAGAATGAGTATTTGAATATAAAAATGGTTTATTCATGAATTGGAATTTAGAAATCAAGAACCAATGTATTTTACACACACAAAAAAAAACATGTATTTAACAAAACTAGGATTTCAAAAATCAAGAACAAGAGTTTCTTGAATATTAATCATATATTTTGTTCAAAACAACTTTTCAACATGAAGGAAATTAAGAACTAACAATTATTTAGCATATAATCATCAATAAGATAAAAAAACATAAATATATAGTATGCCTATGTCTCAATGACAGAATTCAAGAAGAATTTCCTACCTTAATCCAATATTTTTGTGTAACCCTAGCATGTTCGATCCATTCCTGATTAGAAAATCCCTCCAAATCCTATGTGTTGTCCTTCTCTCTCACTCTCTAGGGTTTTCTAGGGTTGAAATATAGGTAAAGTAGTCCCAAAAGACGTCCCTAAGTATTTATGGGGTGAGAAAATAATCCAGGCGATGAACATCTAATATGTAGAATTGCAACAGCACGTTCAAACGAGAAACTTTAGGAATGAGTTAGAAGATCCAAGAGTTGCGCCAAGAGCATTAAAAGGAAAATTTAGAAAAAGCCACTCCTATCGATAGGTCTTCCCCCGAGTTCAGTAGTGAGTAGAACGAGATTCTAGCAGTAGTAGTTGATTCCTACCAATAGAAGTAAAATATAGACTTGTTCTACCAGTAGGTTGATACAGCTCTACTAGTAGGTTGAAGACAGATATGTGTTCTACAAGTAGAAGAGGAAGACAACAAGTCGAAGGAAAACATGGAATAGTTCTACCAATAAGTCATTTTGTAGGTTAGTGAAATTCTACTATGAGGACTCCTTCTCCCATACATTGACTGACTAAATGTTCATGGATAACTTCCAAGATCTTCCAAGAATTTGTTGGAGAAGAAAGAGAAAAAATAGGGAAGAGATTTTAACTAGCCAAATCTTAGAGATATTATAGGAGATATTTTCGAAGATTTTATAGGAATAAGAGTTAGAGAAAACAGAAAGATCTCTAAAAATTAGTCATATCTTCTCTCATTCTCCTATAAATTCCAACCCTCGGGAGCTTTGGAGATAGACCATTCCCCTTCTTGGATGTTCTCCAAGGGGGGCTGCTGCTCTTCATCTGTCTTCATTATTCTTTATTTAGGTTTAGTTTGCAAGCTTAAGTCTTCATCATTTCAATTCTACTTAACAATTTATGGTATTTTTTTTCCTACTAATTCATTTTGAATTCCAATTTCAATACAAGTTTTACTTATCTGCTTTTAATTGTCATGTCTTCTTTTTTTGCTTTCTATTTTATTTTTGTTGTGTTTGAGTTGTTAAATTCTGGTATGATCGGATGAAGTAGTCTCACCCGTGAATTAGGAATTTTAAATCAAAACTAGGGCTTGCATACTATCAAGCTACTTGAGTTATTTAAATAATTAAAGTAAAAAACACCATCAATTTGTATATCTTCTTGCTTACTCATTAACAACTAAAACTTGATACAAATAATCCTTGGAATTACTGCAGTCGAAATGAATTCCGTCTAATCAATTCAATTATCTTGAATACATATTTGTTATTTATAAATTAGGTGTTAAACGAATATCTACTGCTCGAGTGTGTTTGACCATAATCTCAAGTTAGTTATAGAGTTTGAGTTAAAGTGCCTATTCAAGGTGAGGTGGTCTCCACCGATCAACCGACTCTTTTCTTTGATTGATATTTATTTAAGTGATCTTTTCAATATTGTTTCTTAGTTTTTAAATCAATCATTCACTTATCCAAAAACAAAAAAGTTTTTATTTTATCACTATTCGGATTTGTCATTCGTTTTCCCTGAGGAGATTACCTCGGTAATCAACGGAGTTACTAACCGATAATTTCTTGCAGTTGGGCTAACCCAATTTCAAGGACAAGTATTTTTGGCACCATCATCGGGAAAAGCAAACGTACAAATTTGGAAGGTGACTCAGATTAATAGTAGATGAGTCTTGTGATTATCATCAGAAGCCTAGGTACGTTTTTCCATTGTGAATAGATCTCTTGTTTTATTTAATAAGGTGTTAAATACTCCCTTATGGAGTATATTTGTGTGATTTTTTCTCAGTATGGGCATATCACTGAAGATTGTTCAAGAATTCCAATTGGTCGACTTTTTTTGTTGGATCAATTTAATGCTATACTTGGTTTCTAATAATTTTATTTCAACTATAATTATAAACCTTGTTATCATAGTTATGGTTGGCGTGACAAATATTATACACTAGACAATCCTATATTACTATATGAGCCATTTTATTCTTCATCAAATCATTATCTTGAGAACATTCTTAATGAATTCATGCAAACCCAAATGGCTATAAATGCTCAAAATAATGAATATTTGCAAGATATTAAAGATAATATCAATGAATTGTCCGTGGCCATAGATCTACTTCTAATGAATTTAACCCCTGCTAATCTAACATCTAACATAACTTCTAATCTAATTGTAGAAGATATTACACATGGTCAGTACATTGAGTACAGTTTGAGATTGAATAATGTTGAGAATATTAATTTTCCAACCAGTCCACAGGCTCAAGAGCCTAAAGACTCTTTATTATCAAGAGGTAGCAATAAGATGGACCAGATGGGATAATGATTGGGTTAATAGAATTAGAATTGCAATGGAACACTGACCTAATTTAAATCACGCACCCAAGTATAAGTGGTCAAAATTTACGAACCCACAAGGAGCTATCTGTAGGATTTCAAAAATAGAAAAGTTAAGATTGTCATGCACGTAGTGTGCTTTACAATGGCTTGTGGTGTAAACTTAGAATTATCAAATGAATACTTAAACTAAACTATTAATGGAAATAATTAAAAAACTACTCTTTATTTTGGGGATCCAACATGCATTTTATTGCTTGACTATGAAAATATCACCTTACAATAATTAATTCCCGTTTTATTGGAAATTTAACTAGTATGTTTGATGTACAAACTAAACCATATCACAACAATTGATGAGGTTATCCGGAATGTCTATGTACCATACATAAACTAAATAATCCTAATAAACCTGAAGGTGAACCATTCAAAAGGTTTACTTTAGCATTCAATCGGCAGGTCAATGATTCAATGAAGATGGAGTTCTAGTTTATGCATTGAATAAAAAAGCATTAGTTATGGCAAAATTTAGCCCGTCTATAACTAATCTCCTGACTGTTACATAAAATTCAACTACATACACCATTGAATCATGCATGAAGTATGTAATAACTTAAAAATAGAATGGTATACAGTAGTAACCATGAGCATATAATAGTAATCACCATCCATCAATTATGGGAGGTATAAACATTAATGCATAAGTAAAACATCAGTATTTCCATAACACAACTAGCATTACATATGCTTTCACCATTCACCAAAGAGTATAAACAGACTATTCACACTTCATTGCTACAAACAAGAAAGAATGATGAGATAATTCCATTACAATAGAAAACAAAATCCAGTAAGTCCTTTCACAAGGAATAGTTAAAATACCACCACTCTTATTTCTAGCTAAGGCACAAAAGTGAGAGAGGTTCAACCCTCCAAGTAGAAGGACTAAAAAAGAAATGTAGAAGAAGAGAGTTTTTGGTTTGGAAAGTGTATAGGTTAGGGGATCCTGCTTTCTGGCTCCAAATTCCTTCTCTAGTGAACTCTCCTTGAAAGCTGACTGACTGACTAAGGCTATTTATAGGCACCAAAGAAGGGTTCAGAGGTGGCAGTTTCTCTGGGCAACCCATCATACTCCTCCGTTGCATCACTGGACCAACAGGAAGAAAGGTAAGTTAAGACGGTTTGGAGCACTGTCCGGATGGTAGTGATTCTCTGGTTATTTTGTTGCTTAGCCCACTATTGTTGACTTTGGGTTTACATTTTCCGCCTTTTAGTGTTTAGCCGCTGCACTTTCATCCATCGAATATTTACTTGATTCCATTTGAAACCCTACAAGATATACAATTTTAATATTTGGCATAATACTATTTAAATTAATCATTTTAATTCAATTTATGCACACTATTAATCCTAAACCCTAATTCAATTCTGCACTTTTTTAGGGTTAATCACACCCCCAACCAAACCTAGTAATAAAACAAAATCATTGTTGTACTATTGCATTTAGTTTATGCTGCAAGCCGTTAAACTCCTAGGTGATCACTAGTAGACTAGTTTTATCTCGTGAAGGTTTTCAGTGAAGATAAAATAATTCATATACTCACATATAAAATTAAATCACCATTTTATTCTTTTGACAACATATTCCCTCTCCTTGTCACTATAAGAGTAACACACACCAATTGTAACATTATCCTATATATTTTCAAAAAAAAAAAAATGTGTGTGTTGGGATTTCTTTATTTCAAAAACACTTAAGAAATATCTCAATTCTTTACTATGTTGTACAAGAATTAGCCTTGATGAAAATTATTTCTTGAAAATCACATAGAAAGGAATACACTCAAGTATTAATGACCATCACTCAGTAATTACATGTGATAAGAATATTGAATTCAAAACAAAGTAATGACACATGTAATATTCCAAAAGAGTGTTATTTAAACTAGAATTTAGCATAATCTTATGAAAGAATATTCACATTATATCAAATAACATTATCAACACTCTCCCTTTTAATGAATAGCTCAAAATTATACATGTGCATGACTTCTAGAATAAAAAAAGGACTTTATTAGGTTATAACATGGCTAGAGGGTAATGGGTTTTAAGAAACAACGTCTAAGGGATTCAAAAAGCTATCCTTTTCAATTTGTGTAGCACACATCCCTCTTTATCTTTACAGGCTCTGGTAGAACATCATAATTCCCATTTTTCATCTCCAATTTCAGGCTTGTAATTTCTTGACTATTATCTTTCCTTTGACTTTCTACTCCTTTTCTTTTCCAACTATATTTCTCTTTTCCTGTGTAATGCCTTTTTTAAGAGAGGGTGCAAAAAAAAAAAAAAATAGATTGCAAGGATCAGACAAATATTCTTGCATTGGCTTGGTTAACATATGGGTTTAAGAAAAATATATTATACTATTAGAGATATAGTTTTGCAAAAGAAATTGTTAAGGCTCAAAATATAATCACAAATTGCCTAAGATCATTTTTCAGAATACATACACCTGCATGATTCTCATAAAAATTTAATGAAAAATGCTAACATGTCATTTCACAAGTGCTAATCTAAACAAGATTAATGAGATTATTCAAGGAAATTTTCCCGTTGAACTAAAATTCTTGAACAAATGTAAAAAAAATATCTCCAAGGAAGATTGGATCAAAATCTACACAAGGGTTTCACATCTTCACTATGTAGCTTTCACAAAGGATTATTTTATTTCCAAATAAGAAATTCTTACGTGCTCAAGATGATGAATTTTTTTGAAAATATAAAGATAGTGTACAAACAATGTATGAAAATCCCTTGTGATGTGGCTAGGGCTTCACCTGCAAATTAACATAATGACAACATAATTTTATCCTGAATAATATGAATTAACTATCTTGACATAGCAAAATTTATATGAAACATCACAACCAACTAAACAACTGAAATAAAACCATAATTCAAAACCCAAAAACATCCAAAAAGTAATCAAAACTAAGTGCATAATTAAGTGTTTGATAAAAGTGAAGAGAGAGTAAAAGATATAGGAACTTCGGATGGCTAGGCCGATGGTGAGGGGCCACCACCGTATCTTCTTCCAAGCAGCCTTATAATCTCATTCTGGTTCTCCTCATACTTGGTCATTCTGTGATCAAACTGGGTTATTTTGGTCTCCAGACCTAACAAAATCTGTCTGTCAGTCTGATCATCCAATAGAATCTAGGACTGCGTGTAAAACCCAAGAAAAATTTAAATTTTTTCCAACAAAGGGCAAAATAGTCATTTGTCACTATAATATGGAATAGAAAAATACATTCTCTAGAGCTTGTATGACACAACGGACTTTGTCGTTGGATTCGTGTCGCAAAAACTAGTTACCCTATCGAATTTCGTCGAATTCTGAGATAGTCGGATTTTTACACGTGGTTCGAGGTAGCTGAGTGGTGAATGACATTTTAAAGGTCCCCAAAAATTTAGTTTCATAAAAATTCCTTATAATTGGATAAAATTTCAAATAAAATTAATTTGAACTTAAACCAGGATGAAATAAATCGTTTCAGGGCAAAAATGG
Source organism: Ilex paraguariensis (assembly GCA_963454935.2). NCBI lineage: Eukaryota > Viridiplantae > Streptophyta > Magnoliopsida > Aquifoliales > Aquifoliaceae > Ilex > Ilex paraguariensis. The sequence continues at coordinate 122,695 of CAUOFW020001062.1, read as the reverse complement.
ATCCGGATAAGTACGGGGCGTGCGGCACGACTCGGGTCAAGTCTTCAAAAATATAAATAGGGGTTAAATGAGATTTTTTTGCTGAAATATCTCTGCAACTTCAGCCAAAAATGTGTGAGAGAAAGAGAGAGAGAAAAGGGAGAAAACCAATTTTCCTTCGCCGATTCTCGGAGTTCCATCAGTCGAAATTCGTCGATCCAAGAGTTAAAGTTCATCTCCTCGACAAGGGCTACACGTACATACCAAAAAGAACTAATTTCACCAAAGAACCAAAGAGAGGATTTTGGAACAATCAAAGTTTTGGGCTTAGGAGTTGTTCTTGAGGCTTCCTACCATTTCTACTACGCTCCAAGAGGTAGGGTTCTTCCTACTTTGGTTTTATTTCTACCTTTTGGGCTGATTTTTGGGGCTGCTATGTGGCTTATTTTGGGGCAGTTTTGTGGTAGTTTATGGGCCTTATATGGGCTATTTTGCGGGCCGTATATAGGCTATTTTGTGGGTTGTATATGGGCTATTTTGTGGGATGTATATGGGTTGTTCTATAGGCTGTATGTGGGCTGTTTTATGGGCTGTATGTGGGCTATTTTATAGCTTATTTTAGGGGCTATTTTGTGGCCGAATTTGGGGCTGCTATGTGGCCGGTTTAGGGGCTGTTTTCTGGCTTGTTTTGGGGCTGCTATGTGGTCGGATTTGGGACTGATTTGTGAGCATATTATGTGTTTACTTTATGCCTTGAGAATTAAGTGTGTTATTGCTTGATTATGTAGTAACATGCTTAGGGTTTGTGTTAGATAAAATGTTGATATATTTGTATTAATATATTGACATTGTGATAAATTTTGGAGGTTATATGCATATGATATAATTGTCCATGAAACATGATGGAATGTGTTGGAAAGAATTGTTAATATGTGCTCATTGAAATATTGACATTGTAATGATTTATGGAATTTATATGCTTATGGTATGAATTGCCATGGAACATGTAGACATGTGGTTTAAATTGCTCAATGGCATTCATTACCTTGGGCATGATGTTGGTAGTGCAATGGTTCATTACATTGCATATGCATGGACAACACATCGCATTTCATGGGTGTGAGTGCATGATTGGATCAATCACCATACTTGGTGTTTTGATGGGTGGGCTCGAAAAAGTGGGGTTGAATATCCTACTGAGTCGCATGGTTGTATATATGGAAAATTTTTGTCGGGTATAGCAAGAAGGGATAGATCCCCCCTCGGGTGCAAGGCCCAACCACTGGTTTATACACTTTCTACAGTGCAAGTCCAAAAAAGTGTATCAGTGTGTGGAGCCGGCGGTGCAACACCAAAAGTCCACTACCCAAATAAAGACACATGATTTTTGGTTATATAAATGATTCATTTGATGGGAAACATCCAAAAATGAATTCTTTTTACAAACACTTGATTTTTATCTGCAAAGATGATCATTGGATGTATTTCATCAATGACAAGGATTTTTACACTTGCATTGCATAGTGTGGTGTGAGCCAGTGAAGGCTTAGGTTGATTTGCGTGAGCGAATTTCATTTCATTCATGGCATGGCATGGTAGATTCCAACATGAACATGTATATTCTTGTGTGAAATGATTGTGTGAATAGTGAATGTTGTATGTGAACATTGCACATGCACTTAGGTGGGGGGTAGTCCCTGTAGGACTTACTCTATTGGACGTGGCTCACCCTATACAAGGAAAATATTTCAGGTGCAGGAAATATGTCGATGGACGGCTCTCATTTGGGGCCACAATGGTGAAGAAAGCCGACTTGTGGCTTTTATAACTCTTTTTGTAAAACTTTTGGAGCAAACTTGTTTTGGCATGTAATTTTATGTAAGAGAGTTGTAATTGAACTCATATGAACTGTTTTTAATATAACCGTCCATGTTTTTATGAGTATGGATGAGTAGACCCGGTGTGGTCAATTTTTACTCATAAATGGACCTGGTGCGATCATTGTGTTATATCGGGCCTCAGATGGGTCATGTTAATGTATATTGTACATGTTAAGTTTTAGGTAGAGCTCCCCATACAAAGGAGACTCTGCCCAATTTTTTGTTAAATTATGGATCCCGATAAATGGGATACAACGATGTGGCATTGAGTTATATGATATCCACAAGCATTCCCCGGGTTGATGGGTGATCAACAGACCCCTGAATTTTGGGGTGTCACTACTTGGTATCAGAGCTTAGGTATACGATTTACCTAGGGGTTGATGGCATGAGTCTAGATCGTTGCATTCATTGTGAATTTCATGTTATGTGCTATGTGGTGTGGGATTATATACATGATTAAATGTATATAAGAATGAGACACTACGGTTAGAAAATATAACCTTAGGGTCGGGAAGGAAAAGGATGTGTAGGCTACTGTTTGAGCATCTACTATATTCTACAGTTTTAACTTTTGACCCCTAACTTTGGGATACTAAGTTATTGGTCTATTGCTATCTTATGTGTGTATAGATGGCAACTAGAGGAAGGGGACATCGAGGTGGACAGAACAAACAACCACCACCACCACCGGCCTTTGACCAACAAGCCTTCGTGGAGGCTATTGGTGCGGCTGCGGTTACCATTGCACAAGCTAGTGCTACAACTACTATCATTGCACAGGCTAGTGCAAGTGGGAGTCAAGGAGGCTCAAGTCACCTCCAGAGGTTCAAGGCACACCATCCTCCAACCTTCATGGGAGGAGGGGACCCGATGGTAGCTGATCATTGGTTCCAACAAGTCGGTAAGATGTTAGAGGCTATGGAGATGACCTCTGATGCCACTATGATAAAGCTAGCTACATTCCAGCTAGAGGGAGAATCCCTAGTGTGGTGGGATTGGATGAAAGCCTCAAGGAACTTGGAGGCAATGACATGGGAAGAGTTTCGTGAGCTCTTCATGGGCAAATACTTCCCGGCGTCTGGCCGGCATGGAAAAGCTCGGGAGTTCCTAGACCTAAAACAAGGGACGATGACAGTGCTTGAGTATGTGGCTAAGTTCACTAAATTAGCCCATTTTGCCGATGAGTATATGGCCACAGACATGGCCAAAGTGAGGAAGTTTGAGGGTGGCCAAAAATTGTCCATCCGAGAAAAAATTGTAGGTCTTCTCCTGCAAGACTTGGACTTGATGGTCGAGGCTGCTATGGCCATTTGAGAGAGAGGTGGATGACGCACGGAATATCTGGGAAGCGGGTGTTAAAGATAAGAGGAAGGAGAGCCAACCTTTTCTTCTAGCTCGGGGAAGAAGCAGAGGACTTCTACTCCGCAAGGGTTTCAGGGCTAGGGCCAAGGTCAATCATCCCAGTCCCAATCATCAGTGGGACGTTCGCAGACTTTGTTTGTTCCTCCCTACCACACCATGGGTCAGGAGAGACAGTACCAGTCCCAGGGTGCTACACAGGGCCCTACTACTCCACGGGTGAGGACTCCGCAAGTACGCCAGATGGCCGAGGGCATGGGTCGTGGCTGAGGACAGGGCTCACAAGTCGGTATTTCAGGGATCCAGGCGCGTGTCTATGCCATGATGCTATAGATTGAGCCGACAGATCAGTCGGTGATACAGGGTACATTTCTACTCTCTTGCTTATTGGCTAGAGTGTTATTTGATTCTAGTGTATCACATTCATTTATTGCTACATCTTGTGTGAAAGACTTGGGCTTAGAGGTTGAGACCTTGGAAGAGCCATTGCATGTGAGTTCTCCCCTAGGAGCTAGGGTGAGAGTTGATCAGATATGTCAGGGTTGTGAGCTAGAGATCTCGGAATTCTACTCACCGTGGACCTTAGGGTCATGGACATGTCAGAGTTTGATGTTATCCTTGGTATGGACTGGTTGATGACACACCATGTTGTTATTGATTGTGATCGTAAGAGGGTCACTACTTTTACTCCGGAGGGGGTTTGTTTCAAGTTCTAGGGGAAAAACATGATACTTTACCCCAAGTAGTGTATGACTCTCATTGGCATGGACAGTTGATGGGTTGGCTTGCAAGCCTTACCCTGGAGGACAAGGTGAGAAAGGAATTGAGTCTAACTCAGGTTGTATGTGAGTATGAGGATGTTTTCATAGACGAACTACTGGATTACCTCCACATAGGGATGTAGATTTCAACATTGAGTTGCATCTCGGTACGTTGCCTATTTTTATGACTCCACATAGGATGGCACCAGCCGAGTTGTAGGAACTCAAGGTCCAATTGTAAGAATTATTGGACAAGGGCTTCATTAGACCAAGCACTTCACCTTGGGGCGCTCTGGTGTTGTTTGCCAAGAAGAAGGACAAAACCCTTCGACTATGCATAGACTATCGGTAGTTGAATAGGATTACTATAGAGAATAGATATCCCTTGCCAAGGATTGACGACTTGTTTGATTAGTTGAAAGGAGCGCGGGTCTACTCCAAGATAGATCTCCACACCGGTTACCATCAGTTGAGGGTCAGGGAGGCTGATATCCCTAAGATGACATTTCAGACGTGGTGTGGGCATTTTGAGTTTACAGTCTTGCCTTTCGGATTGACGAATGCTCCAACAGCATTCATGGATCTCATGCATAGGGTATTTCAACCCTACATATATCAGTTTGTTGTAGTCTTTGTTGACGACATCTTGATCTACTCCAAGTCTGGGAGGAATATGAGGGTCACTTTTGGATTGTTCTCCAGATGTTAAGAGATCATCAGTTGTACGCCAAGTTCAGTAACTGTGAATTTTGGCTTATGGAGGTGAAATTTTTAGAACATGTGGTGTCAGCTTCGGGTGTATTAGTTGATCCTGAGAAGGTTGAAGCAGTTATGAATTAGGAGAGGCCGAAGTCAGTCTTTGAGATACGCAGTTTCTTGGGATTGGCAGGGTACTATAGGAGGTTCATTAAGGACTTCTCTCGATTAGCTGCTCCTATGACCAAGTTGACTCAGAAAAAGGTCAAGTTTGAGTGGAATGATGCTTGTGAGAAGACATTCCAGGTGTTAAAGAGGAGGCTTACATCAGCTCTTATTTTAATAGTCTCAGAAAGGGGATTGAAGTATACAACGTACTGTGATGCCTCCAAGGACGGGCTTCGATGTGTTTTGATGCAGTCTGGAAGGGTGGTAGCTTATGGTTCTTGGCAGTTAAAGAATTACGAGTAGAATTACTCCACGCACGACATGGAGTTGGCGGCCATTGTCTTTGCCTTGTAGGCTTGGCGCCACTATCTATACGGTGAGCAATTTGAGATATTTTTGGACCACAAGAGTCTGAAGTACATCTTTACACAACGGGACATCAACATGAGGCAACGTATGTGGATGGAGTTTCTAGAGGACTATGACTTCACATTGCATTACCTTATCGGTAAGGCAAATGTGGTGGCTGATGCACTCAGTCAGAAGTCACTGGGAGTCTTGGCTAGTGTAGCTTCCTAGGAGTGGCAAATGCTCGAGACTGTGGGATAGTTCGGGCTATGATACATGGGGTAGGCTCAGGATACTTTGGAGAGTTTGGTGGCTACACCTTCCCTATTGAGCAGAGTGATTAAGTCTCAGGGACAGGTGCTTGACAAATTTCCTTGTTGTTTCCTAACCTATAAACATCACCTTTTAGCATGTATAGTATATGAATAAAGGGGAGTGTCACTCTCCTAGGGATGATGTCAAAAGAAAGGGCAACGAAATAGTGGATGAATGAGATTTCAAATGTGAGTATGTGTGAACAAAAGTGCTCCCCAAGCGCAAGGAGACTTTCGCGGATCGTGTTTTACTTGGTGGTATTTCAAGGTCGTTTCCACTGGGAAGGAAGTAAACCGAGAAGAAGGTGATTTTAGGAGAAAGAAAGTGTAAAATCTTTGATTGTTGGAAGTTGTTTGGTGAAGTTGTTTTGATGATAGTAAAATGAGAAACAAATGTTGGCAAATCCAAGAGGTCACTCCAATAGGAATACCGTCTCAACTCGAAACCCTCCTCCAATAGAGCATGAATGAACGATTGATTCGTGGGAAGCTAGGGGTAAGATTGGTGAGTATCTAAGCATAAACCGTGACTAGGCCTACGGAATATCAAAGACTCACCAAGTTATCCACCCTCAACCTAGTCAAACCGAACCATTGAACGCTGAAAGAGGGGAGGAGAATGAGTTGAAATGGTATACCCAAGTGGAGGTTCCTCTTGGTTTTGCCAACTAAGAGATTTAGCTATTCGTGCTTAAAATAAAGACAACAATATGATGAGAAGACATTATGAAAAAATAAAGACTAAAGCTAAGCATAAACGAATTGCATAAATTTAACTTCCGGATAACCACCTCTTACTAAAGATTGGATGAGAAACTACTCACTCTTCATGATTTTGTTAAAACTAGAAAAGTGAGTGATGCTCATCCCTCCAAGTAGAGGAGTTACATGGTAACACATTTTACACAAGGAGCCGATCTTCGACAAAGAATGAGTGAATCACATTCTACCCTTCACGGCTTTGGTAAAACTCTAGAAAAGTGGAAGAGTTTCACTCCTCTAAGGGAAGAAGGAAGCTCAAGCAATGGAAGTAAAAGAAAGCAATAACACAATAAAAGAAAGCAATACTTAAAGTAAAAGAAAGCAATAAATTAAAAGGAAGCAAGAATACAATAAAAGAAAGCAATACTTAAAGAAAGCTATATGCAATAAGGAAAGCAATAATACATTTGGAGGGTTTTCCACTACCAAAAGATGAATGCTTTACAAGTCCTAAGGGGTGGTATTTATAGGCAACAAGGGAGGGTGAAAGTCTTGTTAGGTGGCCTTGAATCTTGTTAGGTGGACTTGAAGAGTCTTGTTAGGTGGCTTTGAATCTTTTTAGGTGGACTTGAAAATCTTGTTAGGTGGCCTTGAATTCTTTGATCCCCCTTTGTTTTGAGCTTTGATAATTGGCACCCTAGTAGTTTGTGGCTTTAATGCAATTGGCTCCCCAGTAGTTTGTAGCTTTGACACACAAAATCCTGAGAAGAACAACAATTAATGCATTATCCTTTATTCACACACTAATTCTAATTTGATTTATTTTGACTAGTTTAACTTTATTGAACTAATACAATTTACATATTAAATTATGCCTTAATTAGGGTTAATCAACAGGGATGCAGAGTTATCATCAATCAAGGACTGAGTACAGACAGGTTCTGATGACGAGGGCTGGACCATTCATGTGCATAGTAGTCTTCGCTATGGGCATGTGTCCTAGATCTCAAGGGTAGCTGGGAAGATCACTTACCCTTGGTAGAGTTCGCCTACAACAATAGTTACTAGGTGAGTATACAGATGGCACCCTATGAGGCATTATATGGGAGGCCATGTCGATCTATGGTTTGTTGGACGGATGTGGGAGAGAGACCCTCTACGAATCCGAATTTGGTTAGAGACACCTTTGAGAAGGTGGATTTGATACGGAAGCATCTTCTCATAGCTCAAAGCCAACAAAAGAGCTACACTGACAGACGACAGTGACCTCTAGAGTTTGAGGTAGGAGATCATGTCTTTTTGAAGATGATGCCTAAGAGAAGAGTGGTTCATTTTGGTAAGCAAGGAAAGCTGTCATCGAGGTATATCGGGCCTTTCGAGATACTCGAGAGGGTGGGTGCAGTGGCTTACTGGTTGGCGTTATCACCAAATCTATCAGGTGTTCATGCAGTATTCTATGTCTCTATGCTCCGAAAATACATCTCGGATCCGACTCATGTGGTGGATTGGGGAGAGCTTGTTGTTGGTGTTGATGGGACCTTCGAGGAGGGACCGGTGCGCATCATGGATAGCCGAGAACAGGTTTTGCGAGGTAAGACCGTGTGGCTAGTGAAGGTGCTGTGGCAGCACCAAAGAATGGAGGAGGTGACATGAGAGTGCGAGGACGCCATCCGTACCAATTATCCCTTCTTATTTGAGGATGGAGGTACATTCTTATAGTCATTTAGTGTTATTTGAATGTTGTATATGCATGTGATTGTATGTGCATCTGTATGTGAATTTCGGGGACGAAATTCACATACAGAGGGGAAGAATGTAAAACACGGGAAAAATTTAAACTTTTTCCAACAAAGGGTAAAATTGTAATTTGTCACTATAATACGAAATTGAAATATGCATTCTCTAGAGCTTGTATGATACAATGGACTTCGCAGTTGGATTTGTGTCGCGAAAACTAGTTATCCTATCGAATTTTATCAAATTCTGAGTAGTCAAATTTTTGCACGTGGTTCGAGGCGATTGGGTGGCGAATGACCCTTTAAAAGTCCCCAAAAAAAGTTTTATAAAAATTCCTTATAATTGGATAGAAGTTCAAAAAAAATTAATTTGAACTTAAAGCGGGATGAAATAAGAAATATCTCTACAACTTCAGCCAAAAACATGTGAGAGAAAGAGGGAGAGAAAAGGGAGAAAACCAATCTTCTTTCGCCGATTCTCGGAATTCCGTCAGTCGGAATTCGTGGAGCTAAGATTTAAAGTTCATCTCCTCAGTGAGGGCTACGCGTCTTACCAAAAAGTACTGATTTCACCGAAGATCCAAAGAGAGGATTTTGGGCTTAGGAGGTGTTCTTGAGGCTTCCTACCATTTCTACTACGCTCCAAGAGGTAGACTTCTTCCTACTTTGATTTTATTTTTACTTTTGGGCTGATATTTGGGGCTGCTATGTGGCCTATTTTGGGATGGTTTTATGGCTGTTTATGGGCCGTATATGGGCTGTTTTGTGGGCCATATATGGGCTGTTTTGTGGGCTATATATGAGCTATTTTGTGAGCTGTATAAGGGCTGTTTTATAGGCTGTAAGTGGGCTGTTTTATAGGCTGTATGTGGGCTGTTTTACGGCTTGTTTTAGGGGCTATTTTGTGGCCAGATTTGGGGCTGCTATGTGGCCAGATTTGGGGGTATTTTGTGGGCATATTATGTGTTTACTTTATGCCTTGAGAATTAAGTGTGTTATTGCTTGATTATGTAGGAACATGCTTAGGGATTGTGTTAGATAAAATGTTGATATATGTGTATTAATATATTGACATTGTGGTAAGTTTTTGGAGGTTATATGCATATGATATAATTGTCCTTGATACATGATGAAATGTGTTGGAAAGAAATGTTAATATGTGCTCATTGAAATATTGACATTGAATGATTTATGGAATTTATATGCTTATGATATGAGTTGTCATGGAACGTGTAGACATGTGGTTTGAATTGCTCAATGGGCATTCATTACCTTGGGCATGATGTTGGTAGTGCAATGGTTCATTACATTGCATATGCATGGAGAACACATCGCATTTTATGGGTGTGAGTGCATGGTTGGATCAATCACCATACTTGGTGCTTTGATGGGTGGGCTCGAAAAGGTGGGGGTTGAATATTCTACTAAGTTGAATGGTTGCATACATGAAAAACTTCTGTCGGGTATGGCAAGAAGGGATAGATCCCCCATCGGGTGCAAGGTCCGGCCACTGGTTTATACACTTCCTACGATGCAAGGTCAAAAAAGTGTATCAGTGTGTGGAGCCGACGGTGCAACACCAAAAGTCCACTACCCAAATAAAGACACATGGTTTTTGGTTATATAAATGATTCATTTTATGGAAAACATCCAGAAATGAATTTTTTTTACAAACATTTGATTTTTATCTTCAAAGATGATCATTGGATGTATTTCATCAATGACAAGGATTTTTGCACTTGCATTACATAGTGTGGAGTGAGCCGGTGAGGGTTCGGGTTGATATACGTGAGTGAATCTCATTTCATTCATGGCATGACATGGTAGATTCCAATATGAACATGCATATTCTTGTTTGGAATGATTGTGTGAATGGTGAATGTTACATATGAACATTGCACGTGCACTTAGGTGGGGAGTAGCCTCTGTAGGACTTATTCTACTGGGCGTGGCTCACCCTATACGGGAAAACATTTTAGGTGCGGGATATACGCCAATGGACGGCTCTCATTCGGGGCCACAAGGGTGAAGAAAGCCGACTTGTGGCTTTTATAACTCCTTTTGTAAAACTTTTGGAGCAAACTAATTTTGACATGTAATTTTATGTAAGAGAGTTGTAATTGAACTCATATGGACTATTTTTAATATAACCTTACATGTTTTTTATATGAGTATGGATGAATGGACCTGGTGTGGTCAATTTTTACTCATAAATGGATCCGGTGCGGTCATTGTGTTATATCGGGCATCGAATGAGTCATGTTAATGTATATTGTACAAGTTAAGTTTTGGGTAGAGCTCCCCGTACAAAGGAGACTCTGCCGATTTTTTGTTAAATTATGGATCCCGGTAAATGGGACACAACGGTGTGGCATCGAGTTATATGATATCCACAGGCATTCCACAGATGGATGGGTGATCAACAGACCCCCAGATTTTGGGGTGTCACACTGCGACTCTTCCTATTGTTGGGGCTCCTCTAGTGGCTAAAAATTCGCTCCTTTTGGAAATAGGTCTACTTACAGTTTTGGTTGTGACTCTTGTTGCTCTTCTGCGTGTGCTCCATCCATGGCTCTTTTTTAGGGAGGGTTTATCCAAGGTGCCAAATGATCCACTATTGGCCATGTAGGATTTGCTATCACTCCTTTCAATCTACATAACTCATATATTAAAACAACAAAAGGGAGTGAGGGCTTCTTATTCTTCACAGTCAATATCATTTGATTCATTATTAGTGTCAACAAGTCAATGGTGTATCCCATTCCAAAAGAATATAGAAAATAAGCTCTTTTAGTGTAGATTTGATATTATTGAGACTGGGGCAGCAAATTGTTTACAGTTATCAAATTCAGGATTCAATATTTGTCAATCAAATCTTCTTACTTAATCTACTTATTTCGCCTACTCTAGACGTAATCTGGATTCCCAGTGAACTCAATCCCAATGGTAGACATATTAGGCAATGTGGTCAGGGGATATTAGGGATGTGGATGCATTGGTATAGGGCTTAAATAATTTCCAATTATAGACGGTGTAACTTAAAATGCAATTCCCCTAACATATGCAAGTAGTTCCCTTGGCCCAGTTTCTTGTGCATTACTATAGAATTCATGGACTAAACATTCATAAGCAAGACCCACAAACTTTACATAACTTAATCAACTTTGTGCCGCTAGATTGTGCCTTACATCAATGTGTTCAAAATCCTTATATACCACAGGCCTTTCAGAAATAGTAGTTTTAGATAAAAAGTGAGTATCATACCCAATTTGCTACTAGAAATTTGATTAGCATAAAAACATGACATATATTGTGCGCTAATATGCCTTTTTTACTTGTTTTTGTCATGAAATTGGGGAGAATTGGGTTTAACTTGTGTTTTGATGGCATCTTGTGTGAATGCAGGTAAAACGATGTAAATGGCATGAGTTAAACCCCCATTGAAATGAGTGAGGTCAATGATGAGGAAGGGGGTAGGTTAAAGGAAGGTTTGGAGGGATAAGAGACCAAGAAAAACCAAGAAAATTCAAGTTGGTCGAAAACCTTCCGGAAGGTTTGGGTAAAAATCTTTCGGAAGGTTTTGTCCACTAGAGTGAAACCTTTCCGAAGGTTTTGTCTACTAGAATGAACCTTCTGGGAGGTTTTGTCTACTAGAGTGAAACCTTTCGGAAGGTTTTGTCTACGGGAATGAACCTTCCAGAAGGTTTTGTTTGTTGACCCCTTCATTTAACTATTTTTGCACAAACCTTCCAGAAGGTTTTGTCTACTAGAATGAACCTTCCGTAAGGTTTTGCCTGCTAACCCCATTCATTTAACTATCCCTGCACAAACCTTCCAGAATGTTTATGTCGACCTTCTAGAAGGTTTTTGCTACATTCCCCAGATAGCCTGTAACTCAACTTTGCAGCTTCAGGGTCCCACTTACATTACTCTGTCAAGTCTACGGACGTTCCTTACACGTCTAGGAGGCCTCTCTCACCTCTACTTTGTCTTGATGATGTTTGTGCATTAATGAGAAGGAGAGAGAAGAAGCTTGGAAGAGAGAAGAGTGGAGGTTAGTCCTAGTCTACACCATGCAGCCCCTATGAGGGGGTTCACATCACTCAGCTGGGGGAGCACACTAGGCACATTTTTGCAAGTAAAAACTCCATTTTGTGGAGCACTTTAGACATGACATAGAGGATATAGAGAGGGAGAGTCTGGAGAAGATGATGAAGAGTGTTCTAGAGAGATAAATTGAGATTTTTACATTTTCTTCAATACATTGTCTTGTAATCTCCTGGAAGAATCTTTAGAGCTTCATTTAATGTCATTAATGCTAGTTCCTACAAGTTTATTTCAAGTTTAGTTCCTTTTTAAATCTCTCACCGTTAATGCATTTATGTTCTCCATTCTTCCTAGCTATAAAATGGGTATTCATTGCTTTCACTTATAGCTTATTTTTGCTTGCATTTAGTTACTCAAGAACTTCATTCCTTTGCAATGCAATGTCAGTTCATTGTTAATTTCATCCCAAGCATAAGTAGCTAAATCCTTTAGTTGGCAAAACCAAGGGGAACCTCCACTTGGGTATGCCATTTCAACTCATTCTCCTCCCTTCTTTCATAGTTCAATGGTTCGGTTTGACTGGGTTGAGGGTGGATAAGTTGGCGAGTCTTTGATATTCTGTAGGCCTAGTCATGGTTTATGCTTAGATATTCACCCATCTTATTCCTAGCTCCCCACAAATCAATCGTACATTTATACTCTATTGGAGGAGGGATTCAAGTTGAGATGGTATTCCGATTAGAGTGACATCTTGGATTAGCCAACGTTTTTTCTCATTTCATTTTCACCAAATAACTTTCAACAACAAAAGATTTTACACTTTGTTTCACCCAAAATCACCTTCCCTTTGGTTCTCATCCTTCTCCGTGGAAACGACCTTGGAGTACCTCCGAGTAAAACACGATCCACAAAAATCTCCTTCCGCTTGGGGAGCATTTTTTTTCATACACAAAACACATTTCCACCATCCCATTTTTCCATCTCCTTGCCATTTTTTTTGACACTACTTAAAGGGAGAGTGACACTCCCCTCCATCCATAATTAGGGGTTAGGGATAACAAGGAAAATAATCAAGCATTTTTGGCGCCATTGCTAGGGAAGGCAAAGTGTCGAATCAAGAAGGCTATTCCAAACAACGGAGGTAAATGCGGTGATCTTTATCATAGGTTGAGGTATGTTGTTCCATGTATATATATCTTTGTTTGTGTATAATTTGATTTGTACAGAGTTTACTACATATGGGGAAGGGATGAACAAAATCGATTGGCTAGACAACCCTTAGACCCGGACATGAATATTGACCAAAACCACCCGAGGATGCGGGTGATAATTTTGATAATCTTGGTGCCAACCCAAATGTTCAAAGGGGTGGGGTAGTGCCCGAACCTAGAATGTCGAATGTTCAAAGGGGTGGGGGAGTGCCTGAACCTAGAATGCTTAATCCACGAATGCAATTTTCCCCTCTCGTGAATAAAGGGAATAACATCCCAATGGACCCTCAGACGAGGTCTATGAGGGATTTCCTTCAACCAAGCTGTAGCACCACACCCTATTGCATTCATTTACCGGTCTAAGCTCATCTTTTCCAAGTTAAAATAGGGATGTTGCAACTACTTCCTACATTCCATGGGATTGAAAAGAAAAATCCCTACTTGCACATAAGGCAGTTTGAGGATATAGTTACAACCTTCAATGCTAACTATGCTATGGAGGACATAGCTCGATTGAAATTGTTTATATTCTCCCTTAGTGATAAAGCCAAATCATAGTTGTATGCCTTGCGATCTCGATCCATTAACTCTTGGGCTCAAATGCTTTCTAAATTCTTGAACAAATTTTTTCCCATTCATAGAACCACTGCTTCAAAAAAGGAAATTCAAAATTTTGCTAAGAAGCCCAATGAGCAATTTAATCAATGCTGGGATCACTACAAGGAGTTGATACAATCCATACCACACCATGGCTTTGAAGCATGGCAATTGGTAAGTTTCTTCTACAAAGGAATCAGACCAAGTCATAGGCAATTCATTAACATGATGTGCAATGACGAGTTTTTGAGCAAAGACCCTGATGAGGCCTTGGGCTACTTTAGTACACTGGCCCAAAATGCACAATCTTGTGACACTAGGGATCCCAACGATGTATGTAGGACGTCCTCGGGTAGTAGTCAACCACAAGGGGGAGGGATATATGATTTGAGAGACCGAGAAGACTTACTTTCAAAAATTGCTAAATTGTCAAGGAAAGTTGAGATTCTTGAAGTCAATCGGAGAGATGAGGTGTCTAATGTTTCTAAAATTGTGGAGGGATGTGTAATCTATGAGAGTGTAGAGCATTCCACTTCGGAATATCCTAACATTCTAGCACTTAAGGAAGCATACTATGAGCAAGTCCATGCATTCAACCAACCAAGGCAATCATTTTCTCCCAATTTAAACACCTACAATCCGGGGTGGAGTAATCACCCAAATTTCAATTGGAGAAATGAGAACCCCATTCCTCACGAGTCAAGTGTATATTCATCTCATATGCCACCCAAGCAAAACCAATACCATGGCCAAGGGCAAGTATCTAGCTCTCAATACCCAAGGACCAATCCACAAGGGTATCAGTCAAACCCGCCACCACAAAATTTTTGTCCAAGTTCACCTTCACAAAGTTTTTCTCAAGGACCGTCCAATCCATCCACATACCAATCTCCTCAACAAAGGAATTTGGAGGATATGGTTCATTCCTTCATTCAAAGCCAAACTGCCATCAATAACCCATAGGGGCATCTCAACAAGAAAAAGGGAAGTTCCTCGCTCAACCATAAGAGAACCCTAGGGGTCAACACGTTGTTAAGTCATCGAAGCCTTTGAGAGAGTTGCAAGCAACTGAAAGTTATCACCAACCTCCATAGTGGCAAAGAATTTGACAAAACCATTTTTCCAACGGTCTCACCCAAGAGCACATTGCCAAAAGGAAAAGATATCTTGAGTGACGCCGATAAGGGTGCAGTGAGTGACGAGAAAGAAAGAGAGGTTGTTGAGAAAGAAAATTAAGTGATGATTGTGTGTTTATTCCTCCCATGCCTGCGCCTTTCCTGAGTCATTTGAAGCCACCAATCAAGGTGGCTAATTAAGCTGATATCTTAGAAATATTTAAGTAGGTGAAGATTAACATTCCACTCCTCGACGCCATTAAACAAATCCCATCTTGTGCTAAACTTTTGAAGAATCTAAGCACGGTGAAAAGGAGATTGAATATACATAAGAAGGCATTCTTCATAGAACAAGTGAGCTCAATATTGAGGACCAACACTCCTCCCAAATTCAAAGACTCCAATTGTCCTACCATAGTCGTCACCACTGGAAATTGTCGAGTGGAGCAAGCACTCCTTGATTTGCGGGCAAGTTTGAATCTTCATCCGTACTCGATGTATCAACAACTTCAGCTTGAGGAGTTGAAGCCCACCTCAATCATGCTTTAATTAGCGAATTGTAGTATCCTTACACCAAGGGGAGTGGTTGAGGATGTCTTAGTTCAAATTGATAAAATTTTACTTTCTTGTCAATTTCATTTTGCTTGATACACACCCTGTTGCAAACCTTAGCTCCCAAATTGTTGTAATTCTTAGAAGAGCCTTCCTTGCTACATCTAATGCCATGATAAATTGCAGGAATGGTCTAATGAAGTTTCATTTGGGAATATGACAATGGATCTCAATGTATTCAACTTGGCAAAACAACCGGATGATGATGAGGAAGTAAGTGAGGTCAATAGAATCGACACTTTTGTTAAGGAGCACTTGCAGCTGGAGGGGATGTTGAAATTCAAGGAAAAAGGAATTATAGATCTTGAGAATTATGATGAGGAAGAGGAGATAGAAGATTTGAAAGGGATGGAAAGGTGGATCCCTACATTCGAAGAGTTACCCCACCGAGAAAAGAAAATTTTTTCGTCGGATGAACAAAAGCCCAACTTGGAGTTGAAGCCCTTGCCCTCCCATTTCAAGTATGCCAATCTTGGGGAAAGTGAAATATTTTCGGTGGTCATTAGCTCTACATTGAGCATGGAACAAGAAAAATAACTCTTGGAGGTTTTGAGAAAGCATAAAGGAGCAATTAGGTGGACCATTATGAATATCAAGGGGATCAGCCCTCTCATTTGTACCCACTGCATATATCTTTAGGAGGATTCCAAACCTTCTTGACAACCACAAAGACAGTTGAATCCCATCATAAAGGAGGTGGTGAGGGATGAGGTTCTGAAACTACTTGATGTGGGGAACATTTTTCTTATTGGCAATAGTAAGTGGGTTAGGCCCACGCAAGTAGTACCTAAGAAATCCAGAATTACGGTGGTTGAGAATGAGCTTATACCCATGAGAGTGATCACTAGATAGAGGGTGTGCATTGATTACCGAAAGCTAAACGCTTGCACAAGAAAAGACCACTTCCCATTGCCATTCCTCAATCAAGTTCTAGAAAGAGTAGCGGGGCATCTATTCTATTGCTTTTTAGATGGATACTCCGGCTACAATCAGATCGAGATTGCTTTAGAGGATTAAGAGAAGACCACCTTCACGTGCCCCTATGGTACCTTTGCTTACCACCGCATGCCATTTGGACTATGCAATGCTCCGGGGATGTTTCAACGCTGTATGATGGGGATTTTCAGTGACATAGTGGAAAAGATAGTAGAGGTCTTTATGGATGACTTTTCTGTGTTTGGGGATTCATTCGAGCGATGTTTGGCAAACTTGGAGAGAGTTCTAAAAAGATGTAAGGAGAAGAATCTAGTCTTGAATTGGGACAAGTGTTATTTTATGGTGACTGAAGGAATTGTGCTTGGCCATATAGTTTCGGCTAGGGGTATTGAAGTTGATAAATCCAAGGTGGAGGCCATCTCCAACCTCCCCACTCCAAAAGCCATCAAAGGCATCCGGCTGTTTTTGGGTCATGCAGGTTTTTATCATCGATTCATAAAGAATTTCAGTACATTGGCCCGACCCTTGACCAACCTGCTGTCTAAGGAGGTCCCATTTGAGTGCTCGGATGATTGTGAGGCATCTTTTAAAAAACATAAAAGCATGCTAGTCACACCTCTGATCATGCGACCACCCAATTGGGATCTATCTTTTGAGCTCATGTGCGACACGAGTGATTACGCGGTCGGCGCAATTGTGACGCCCCTAAAATTAGGGGTCCCGTTGACAACCCGTCAACCCGCGAAATGCCCGTGAGTGTCACTTGAACCGACATCTCACCAATAATATCCTAATATCCGGGATTTTAACTCACACGTGTTACCCGTGTTTCGTTATTCATTTACTCTTATCGAGGTTCAATATACCCCAATAAATCTCTTTTAAGGTCCATTTGTGTCAAGGGAACTAAGGAAATCAAGGTCCAAAGGCATAGCAAGAAATAAGAAATTTTCAAAGTTTGAGGGGGTGTACCGGTACGTCGTACTTGTACGCTAAACTCTCTGGATAGTCCCGTACCGGTATGCCGAACTCCAGGAGGTTTAATGTACCGGTACACAGTACCGGTACACCCCTTTAAACTTTGAAAATTTCTTATTTCTTGCTATGCCTTTGGACCTTGATTTCCTTAGTTCCCTTGACACAAATGGACCGTAAACGATATATATTGGGGTATATTGAACCTCGATAAGAGTAAATGAATAACGAAACACGGGTAACACGTGTCAATGAAAATCTCGGGTATTCGGATATTATTAGTGAGATGTCGGCTCAAGTGACACTTACAGGCATTTCGCGGGTTGACGGGTTGTCAACGGGACCCCCAATTTTAGGGGTGTCACAACTTGGTATCAGAGCATTTTAGGTTGGAAATCAACCCAAGTAGGAGAACCCCTTACCTCTTGAAGCGTAAACGAATGGTAGAACCCTCTAGGCACCTCCTAGCTCCAAAATCCTTGAATTTCCCAAAGCTCCGTCTTTGAATCTTCAGTGAAAATCTTCATTCTTGGTATGTATGCGTAGCCTTTGTTTCGTAGACCAACTTTAATTCTTCGATCGATGGATTCCGACCGACGGAACTTGGCGAATCGGAGGAAAGAGCCTTGAAAATCAATTTTTCTCTCTTCTCTCTCTATTTCAAATGTTGGAACCAGCCAACAAATGAGCAAAATATCTGATTTTTCAGAAATTTAAGCCCTATTTATACTTTTAATTATGCGGTCCACATCGCCCCACTCGTTTATCACTTTCGGGTCCGTTTTTAACCCGAAACGACTTAATTAAATCCCAATTTCAATTCAAATAAAGTTTATTTGAACTTTTAGTCAATTATAAAGAAATTTTATAATTTCCATTTTTGGGGACGTTTAAAAGTTTATTCGTCACCTAGTTATCTCGTAAAACATGTAAAAATTTGACTATCTCAGAATTTAACGAAAATTAACATGCAGCTTGATTTCACGATGCGAATCCAACGGTGAAATCCGTTGTTCCATACAAGCTCTATAAGAATATGCATTTTTAAATCAGCATAATAGTGGCAAATTACTATTTTACCCTTTTCAGAAAAAATTTTAAATTTTTCCCGAGTTTTACATCCTTCCCCCCTTAAAAAGAATTTCATCCCCGAAATTCACATACACATATACATACAAACCCATGCACATGCAACAGTCAAATAATATTAAATGACTATCAGAATGTACCTCTATCCTCAAATAAGAAAGGATAATTGGTACGAATAGTGTAATCACGCTCCCATGTCGCCTCTTCCACTCTTCGGTGTTGCTATAACACCTTTACTAGGCTCACGGTCTTGCCTTGCAAAACCTGATTCTGGCTATCCATGATGCGCACTGGTCCCTCCTCAAAAGTCCCATCTGTATCAACCACAAGCTCTCCCCAATCCACTACATGATTTGGATCCGGGGTGTACTTCCGGAGCATGGAGACATGAAATACCGCATGAACACTCGATAGATTTGACCGTAACGTCAACCGGTAAGCAACGGTACCCACCCCTCTTGAGTACCTCAAAGGACCTAATGTACCTTGGTGACAGCTTTTCCCGCTTACCAAATCGGACCACTCCTCTCTTAGGCATCATCTTCAAGAAGACATGATCTCCCACCTCAAACTCTAGAGGTCACCACCGTCTATCGGCGTGGCTCTTCTGTCGGCTCTGTGCCGTGAGAAGACGCTTTCGAATCAAGTCCACCTTCTCTGAGGTGTCTCCAATCAATTTCGGACCCGTAGAAGATTTCTCTCCCACCTTGGTCCAACACACCGGAGATCGATAAGGCCTCCAATATAGTGCCTCATAGGGTGCCATCTATATGCTCGCTAGATAACTCTTGTTATAAGCGAATTCGACTAAGGGTAAGTGATTTTCTCAACTACCCTTGAGATCTAGGATGCATGCCCGCAGCATGTCCACCAATATCTGGATGCTTCTCTCAAACTGACCATCTGTATGGGGATGAAAAATAGTGCTCATCATCAACTATGTCCCCATGGCTCATTGGAAAGTCTCCCAAAAATGAGCCATAAATCTAGGATCCCGATCTGATACTATAGATACGGGTATCCTATGCAACCGAACAATCTCTTGTATTTATAACTTGCAAAATTCCTCCAATTTGAAGGTCATTCGTACTGCCAAAAAGTGTGCCGACTTCGTAAATCGGTCAACAATTACCCACACCGCGTCATGTCCTCGTGATGTCCGTGGCAAGTGAGTCACAAAATCCATCATGACATGCTCCTACTTCCACTCAGCTACCTCCAAAGGCTGGAGTAATCCCGTTGGTCTTTGGTCTTAGCTTTAACTTGCTGACACGTGAGACATCATCTAACAAAGTCTCCAACGTCTCTCTTCATCCCACTCCAATAATACAGACGATGAAGATCATGGTACATCTTCGTGCCACCTGGATGCACAGCAAAACGGGAACAATGGAACTCTCTAAGAATCTATTCTCTGAGCTCCACAGACTAGGGAACCATAATTCTTCCCCTAAATCGAAGACTACCATTTGAGTGAATGGCCTAGCCCTCGTCACCTGTACCCAACCATACTCGATCTTTGATGGATACTAACTCGGTATCTTGTCCCAAGGACTCAATCACCCTGTTCAGTAGGGAAGGTGTAGCCACCAACCTCCCTAAAACACCCTGAGTCTGATCAGTGTAATGCAGCCTGAACTATCCCACAGTGTCAAACATCCTCCAATCCCAAGAAGCCAAACTAGCTATAACTCCCTGCGACTTCCGGCTAGGTGCATCAGCCACCACATTTGCCTTACCGGGATGGTAATGTAATGTGAAGTCGTAGTCCTCAAGATACTCAATCTGCATACGTTGCCTTATGTTGAGGTCTCGCTATGCGAAGATATACTTCAGAATCTTGTGGTCCAAAAATACTTCAAACTGCTCACCATACAAGTAGTGGCGCCAAGTCTTCAACACAAAGACAATGGCCGCCAACTCCATGCTATGCGTGGGGTAATTCTGCTCGTGATTCTTCTACTATCGAGAACCATAAGCTACTACCCTTCCAGACTACATCAAAACACATCCCAGCCTGTCTTTCGAGGCATCACATTAGACTGTGTACCTTTGTCCCCTTTCCAGAACTGTCAAGATATGAGCTGAAGTAAGTCTCCTCTTCAACTCCTAGAATGCCTTCTCACAAGAATCATTCCACTCAAACTTGACCTCTTTCCAAGTCAACTTCGTCATAGGCGCAGCCAATCGGGAGAAGTCCTCAATAAACCTCCTGTAATACCCCGCCAATCCCAAAAAACTATGTATCTCAAAGACTGACTTCGACCTCTCCCAATTCATCACAGCTTGGTAACAGAGCATAGGTATGAGATTACCTAGGGCTTGATAGGCATTAAGTCTAGACCATTGCATGCATTGTACATTTCATTTTATGTGCTTACATTTTGTTACATGAATACGTGATATGTGATTATGTGAATTATATGAACTCCAGGAGGTTTAGTGTACCGCAGTACCGGTACACCCGGAACTTTGAAAATTTCTTATTTCTTGCTATGCCTTTGGACCTTGATTTCCTTAGTTCCCTTGACACAAATATACCTTAAAAGAGATATATTGGGGTATATTGAACCTCGATAAAAGTAAATGAATAATGAAACACGGGTAACATGTGTGAGTTAAAATCTCGGGTATTAGAATATTATTTGTGAGATGTCGGCTCAAGTGACACTCACGGGTATTCCGTGGGTTGACTGGTTGTCAACGGGACCCCCAATTTTAGGGGCATCACAACTTGGTATCACAGCATTTTAGTTTGGAAATCAACCCAAGTAGGAGAACCCCCTACCTCTTGAAGCGTAAAAAAAAGTAGAACCCTATAGGCACCTCCTAGCTCCAAAATCTTTGATTTTCCCAAAGCTCCATCTTTGAATCTTCGGTAAAAATCTTCGTTCTTGGTACGTACGTGTAGCCCTCATCGCGTAGACCAACTTAAATTCTTGGATCGATGGATTTCGACCGACGAAACTTGGCGGATCGGAGGAGAAAGCCTTGAAAATCAATTTCTCTCTCTTCTCTCTTCTCCAACATTGGAACCAGCTAGCAAGTGAGCAAAATATCTGATTTTTCAGAAATTTAAGCCCTATTTACACTTTTAATTTCGCGGTCCACATCGTCCCGCTCGTTTATCACTTCTGGGTCCGTTTTTAACCCGAAAGGACTTAATTAATCCCGACTTTAATTCAAATAAATTTTATTACAACTTTTATTTAATTATAAATTTTTTTTATAATTTCTATTTTTGGGGACGTTTAAAAGTTCATTCGTCACCTAGTTGTCCCGTAAAACGTGTAAAAAGTTGACTATCTCGGAATTCAACAAATATTAACATGGCAGCTCGATTTTGCGATGCGAGTCCAATGGTGAAGTCCTTTGTTCCATCCAAGCTCTATAAAAATATGCATTTTTAAATTCGCATAATAGTGACAAATTACTATTTTCCCTTTTTCAAAAAAATTTTAAAATTTTTCTCGGGTTTTAAGCAATGGTAGATCAAAAGGAGGAAAATAGATCATATGTGGTACACTATGCTTGCAAAACACTTAATGAGGCTCAGATGAATTACACTACCATCGAGAAAAAGTTGCTAGCAACAGTGTTTACCTTAGATAAATTTCATTCTTACATCATTGGTTTGCCTATTGTTGTCTTTATTGATCACTCTTCTTTGAAGTATTTGTTGTCTAAGCATAATTCAAAATTGAGACTCATTAGGTGGATACTCCTCTTACAAGAATTCAACTTGACGATCAAGGACAATAAAAGAGTTGAGAATGTGGTGGCGGATTGTTTATCCCGACTTATGGTGTAAGAGGCCGATGAGCACATTCCTATCCCTTACTTTTTCCTTGACGAGCATTTGCTTTCAATTCATTCTGTATGTCCTTGGTATGCTGATATATGTAACTATCTTGCAACAAGATAGGTACCATCGCAATGGAGCCCAGAAGATCGAAGACGATTTATGGCAGATATGAAGTACTTCTACTTTGACAACTCGTATTTGTTCAAGTACTGTCCGAAGCAAATCATGAGGAGATGTGTACCTGAAAATGAACAGCAGGAAGTCCTTGCATTTTGTCATTCACAAGCTTGCGGTGGACATTTCTCGACGAAAAAGACTTCGGCCAAAATTCTTCAATCAGGTTTTTACTGGCCCTCTCTTATCAAAGATTGTGTTTCTTTTTGTAAGGGATGCGACAGATGCCAACGGTTGGGTAGTGTGACCTAAATAAACATGATGCCCCTTTCACTAGTACTTGTCATAGAAATATTTGACTGTTGGGGCATCAACTTCATGGGTCTTTTTCCTATGTTATTTGGTTATTTGTACATCCTTCTAGCAGTGGACTATGTGTCCAAATGGGTGGAGGCTATCCCGACCAAGACTAATGACCACAGGGTCGTAGTTATGTTTTTCAAGGAGGGCATCTTTTTGAGGTTTGGGATGCCTCGTGCAATAATAAGTGATGGTGGATCACATTTCTATAATAGACCATTTGCATCTCTAATGTTCAAATATGACATCACTCACAAAGTATCCACTGTCTATCACCCACAAACAAATGACCAAGCCGAGCTAGACAATAGGGAGATCAAGAACATTCTAGAAAAAATGGTTAACCCAAATAGGAAGGATTAGTCCGATAGATTGACCGATGCCCTCTCGGCATACCGCACTGCTTTTAAAACTATTTTGGGCATGTCTCCCTACTGGCTTGTCTATGGAAAGGCTTGCGACCTGCCAGTCGAAATGGAACAGAAGGCCTATTAGGCCATTAAGACTTTAAATTTTTATTTGAGAATGACCAGTGATTATAGGAAGTTAGAGCTGAATGAGTTGGAAGAGATTTGACGAGATGCGTATGAGAGCTTCAAAATCTCAAAAGAACGGGCCAAAATCTTTCATGATAACTCCATCGTGAGGAAATCATTTGAGTCCGGGAAAAAAGTGCTCTTATACAATTCTCGCCTCTCAATTTTTCAGGGCAAACTTTGATCCCGTTGGGATGGCCCCTATCTCGTAATGGTGGCCTACAATGGAGCTATTAAAATCACAAATCTTGAGAATGGCCAAGCATTCAAGGTCAATGGCCAACGACTTAAGCCATTCTTTGAGGATTTTGCTGGGAAAGAAGTGGAGGAAGATTTGATTGACCCGGTCTATCCAGACTTAGGGGAGGAGTAACTAGTGTTTATGCTTTCTAGTGTATAGTTGCTCTTGTTTCCTTATGTTATTTTTATCTCATGTCACTTACTTTCATTGGTTGTACAGTATTGGTTTTCTTAATTTCAGATCTTGGTGCTTTTGTCAAAAACTTAATTGTGAGGTGTTCTCTAACCCTACTCATCTTTTTACTATCCTTCATTGCATATCATATCTTTTTGTTGCATTGAGGACAATGCATGATTCAAGTTGGGGGTGAGGTGCACCATTTGCATGATAGACCAATGTTGGGAAAAATTTTTGTGATACTGATTTTTGTTTGCATTAGTGAAAAATATGTGAAAATTTTGAAAATTTTTGATGAAAAATATCTAAAAGTTGATCTGTATTCCCTTATGAAGAGTGTGTGGATTGGATGACATATTTATCTTTGTTGTGAACTTTGCGCACATGAGCATACCATGGAAACTGACCCTATGCATGAGTATCACATATGTATTGATTTTTGAACTCAACTGTATGTGACCTTTGAATGTGTAATTTCAGTAATTTACGGATTGGATTCATGTCTTAGGCTCAACATAAGTAGTGGAGATGAGCAAGAACTCATGTGAGCTTTAATGCCAATCCTTGTTTGGAGGGAACTTACATTTACTCAAAGGAACAATTTTTTTTTCAAATTCAAATTTGTTCAATAATCTCATTATGCTTGCTTTGGTTAGGTGCATTTAGGTAGTTGATTGACTTTGTCTTGATATATACAATGCTCTCCCATGCCTATTTAGAAATGATCTTAGCCCATCTTTGAAATGCTATGAGCCTTAGCCTTTTTCTTGTGAAAATTTTATCCCTAGTGCCGTGATTGAGCATTAATTGAAATTCGTTTCTATGCCACACATTTGACCAAGCTAGTGTAAAATGATAAAAATCTACCTCACATTGGTTGTTCCTAGAGCTGAATATGAGTGATCATAAAAGAGAAGGAATGGTGGTGTGGAAAATCAACAAAAAGGATGAATGAAGTTGAATTCAAAAGTTGAATGGAAAAGAATGAAAATCCAAGAAAAGGAGAAAAAGGGGGTGAAGAGAAGAAAGAACGATCCAAAAAAAAAAGGAAAATGTTAAGGAAAAGAAAAAAAAGAAACAAAGAATGTTATGAGGGTGTAATAATGAAAATCCCATTAAAAGGGAAATGCCTTTGAGATAAAAGCCTTTCACTCGGAACAACCCTATTTGTTATCCTATATCCTTCATTTCTTTTGCCTACATATCACCCCAAGGCCCCATTACAACCCGTGAAAGTCCTAAGTGATCTAGAGAAGCATGGGAGGTGCATAATGGCAAATGAAATGATGAGTTAGTTTTACTATCCAATGTCCTAACATTCTTTCCATGAGATTATGCCAAAGTCGCTTCATCTTTATACTTGAACTTCATTTATGGAATACATGTGAGCAAACTTTGTTTTGAACACAAGAATCTATATCACACGACACATGGAGTGCATACCAGGAGAACTAGAATGTATTTCATTGTTTAAGAGTGACCTTTTGTGAGTTTTTGCATTGAAGCTGAATTTGGCTAGCTATTCGAATGTGAATTTTGTTGCGTAAATGCTCCAATTACTTGTTAAATTCACACACACACGAGTTGAAAATGAATTTGTAGGTGCATACTTTAGACTAGTATTTGAGATTATGCTCTTGCTCATATGTGCTTAGTTCAATCATCTGAGAAATGTGTTAAATAGCTCCATGCATGTAGAATGGGGGAATATTGCTCAAGTTTTTGATATTTGAAAAGGCTTAGGAATACTTGTGTTGTTTGAATCCGTGTTTACATGTTAGGTATTCATTTTGGTAGTTCAGGATGAAACCCATGCTTCATGCGCAATAATATCAAAATCTTAAATCATGTTGCAATTGCGAAAATGACTTTGGGCATGATCAAAATTGTGGTCCATAGATGTGGTTCAAGTTTTTGGTAGGTAAGATAACCTTGAAGATGTGCTAAAAGGTTTTGGAATGGAGAAAGGATGGATTGGACGTGAGGTTTTGAACAAAGTATTAGTTTTGCAGCAAGGGCAAAACTTTCTGGAAGGTTTAGTTAGAAACTTTCCAGAAGATCTTGTCTAGTGAGCAAAACTTTCCGGAGGGTTTTTGTCTACCTTTTGGAAGGTTTTGCCCAGAAACCTAAAAACGAGGGTTTAAAATTTAATCTTTTCAAAAAACTCTTCATTTTTCCCCCAAATCATATCAGCTCAAACCCCATCCTTTCCTCCTACTCTCTTATAACCTTCAATTTAGTTCCTCCACACCTCAATTTACCTACCTTCTATTGATTAGGGGTGAGATCTAGTGGGATTTAGCCGAGTTCTCTTCATAAACCCTAGTTCTTAATCCTTGCTCATAACTCTCGATTGTTCTTTAATCCTCTCAATTCCCTCTACTCAATGCGATGGCTCAGTTAAATGGAACGACTATGGGAATATGGGAGCCTTTTGAGAGTCTGTGGTGGTGGTGCATGATGATTTTTGGTCTTGGGGCATTGTTGTACCTCATGGCCCGAAAAAAGAAGACAAGGCCTATGTCTCCACCCCCCTTTGGCTCTACTTCTAGAAAAAAGACCAGAGAAGGTCCTAGCTCCCAGTATAGGGAGGAACAAAGGACAAAAGCAAGACATAACGCACAAATGCAAAGGATTAAAGAAAAGGGGGTGACATGTGAGAGGTATGTCAACAAGAACACTCTTGGTCCTTCAAATGAGGTGGTGAGAATCATTGAAGAACAGGGATTGAATTGTTGGTTTGATGAAGTCAAAGGGTATAACCTAGGGATGTGTCGTGAATTTTATCAGAAGTTGGTTGTTTTTTGGTGATAATGGGGGTAAACTGAGGATGAATGTGAGAGGGAAGACATTCAAGGTTACCCCTACCACAATCATCATGACAATGGAGTATACCAGACCTCCCGCATCTACCCAGTCTACCCACATAATGTGGAAGAGAGTAGGACCCTCCAAGATTACGTAAACCTCACTTATGGGGACCCAACTATGCTCATGGGAATGACATTGGTCGGAAGCCTCAATCATGCATATGGGGTCATGAATAAGGTATTGCATTATAATTTAATGCCTCGGGGTTTAGCAACAAAGCCAAACAAGGAGAAGTTGGCTTTACAACACGCATTTATGACTGAGGTTGCCATTGATGTGGCTTATTTCATTTGGTTAGAGATGAGGGCATTTGCCCGGGCTATAAACCAAAGGCAAACCTTCCCTTTGGCAGCCTCGTCACTAAGTGGCGTGACCAAGCCAACGTGAAGCATTATGCTTATGATACACTACACCCCCCAGAGACCGGAGCCATAGGGAAGTTCATCAATTTGAAGGGGGCTTTCCAAGACTAGGGGTGAGGGAGTGGGGGCACCAAGGGCTCAAACATCTGATGTGGGAACATCATTTGCAGCACCCCCACTACCTATACCTACCCTGGCTCGCACCATGTCGCAGCACATGGAAGCTCTAGAGTCGACAGTGCACGGGATTTTAGAGATGATGCTGCAACTTTTCCAGCATACTTTCCCAGGAAGGCCCATCCCTAGAGGACCACCACCCCCACAACCTTTGACTGGACCTTCAACCTCTATTCCCATACCCTCAATGACTGTTAAAATGGATGGTGAGGATGAGAGGAGTCAGAGGAGTCCAAGACTGAGAATGAGGATGCTTCTGATAAGGAGGAGGACTGAGACTTTTGGGTTGTGGTGAACTATGATCATACGCAGTTAGGGTTTCTTTTGGTGTCTACCTGTAGAGGTGCCTCTACATTTTGGCCATCTTTTGCTTGGGGTTTTGAACACATTGTAAAGAATTTTTTGAACATAATTAATGAAATACCACAATTGGTTTTTTATCGTTGCTCAAAGTTATTTCCTTAATTGTAATGTGATTTTTGGATTTCAAATTGTTGTGATTTTTGCTTGTTGTGATATTTGGTTTTATGGATGAATGATTATGTACTTATTGTTTGTGGTTGGAAATAATATTTGCTACGGACAAGCAAAGCTCAAGTTCGGGGGTGTGATTAGCATAAAAACATGACATATATTGTGCGCTAATATGCCTCTTTTACTTGCTTTTGTCATGAAATTGGGGATAATTGGGTTTAACTTGCGTTTTGATGGAATCTTGTGTGAATGTAGGTAAAACGATGTAAATGGCAAGTGGGTGAGGTCAATGATAAGGAAAGGGTAGCTTAAAGGAAGGTTTGGAGGGATAAGGGACCAAGAAAAACCAAGAAAATTCACATTGGTTGAAAACCTACCGAAAGGTTTTGTCCACTGGAGTGAAACCTTCCGGAAGGCTTTGTCTACTAGAATGAACCTTCCGGAAGGATTTGTCCACTGGAGTGAAACCTTCCGGAAGGTTTTGTCTACTAGAATGAACCTTCCGGAAGGTTTTTCCTGCTGACCCCTTCATTTAACTATTCCTACACAAACCTTTCAAAAGGTTTTGTCTACTAGAATGAACCTTCTAGAAGGTTTTCCTGCTGACCCCTTTCCATTAACTATTCTTGCACAAACCTTCCGGAAGGTTTTCTCGACTAGAATGAACCTTCTAGAAGGTTTTGCATGCTGATCCCTTTCATTTAACTATTATTGCACAAACCTTCTGGAAGGATTATGTCGACCTTCTGGAAGGTTTTTGCTAGATTCCCTAGACAGCCGATAACTCAACTCTGCAGCTTGGGGATCCCACTTACACTACTCCATCAAGTCTCATGAAATTCCTTACATGTCCAGGAGGCCTCCCTCACCCCTACTTGGTCTTGATGATGCTTGTGCATTAATGAGGAGAGAGAAAAAGCTGGGAAGAGAGAATAGTGGAGGCTGGTCCTAGTCTACACCATGCAGCCCCCTATGAGGGGGATCACATCACTCAGTTGGGGGAGCACACTAGGCACATTTTTGGAAGTAAAGACTCCATTTTGGGGAGCACTTCAAACATGACACAGAAGATATAGAGAGGGAGAGTCTAGAGAAGATGATGAATAGTGTTATAGAGAGATAAATTGAGATTTTTACATTTTCTTCAATACATGGCCTTGTAATCTTTTGGAAGAATCTTTAGAGCTTCATTTAATGTCATTAAGGCTAGTTCCTACAAGTTCATTGCAAGTTTAATTCCCTTTTAAAGCTCTCACCATTAATGCATTTATGTTCTTCATTCTTCCTTGCTGTAAAATGGGTATTCATTGCTTTCACTTATAGCTTATGTTTGCTTGCATTTAGTTACTCAAGAACTTCATTCCTTTGCAATGCATTCTCATTTCATTGTTAACTTCATCCCAAGCATGAGTAGCTAAATCCTTTAGGTGGCAAAACCAATGGGAACCTCCACTTGGGTATGCCATTTCAACTCATTCTCCTCCCTTCTTTCATAGTTCAATGGTTCGGTTTGACTGGGTTGAGGGTGGATAAGTTGGTGAGTCTTTGATATTCTGTAGGCCTAGTCATGGTTTATGCTTAGATATTCACCCATCTTATTCCTAGCTCCCCACGAATCAATCATACATTTATACTCTATTGGAGGAGGGATTCAAGTTGAGATGGTATTCCTATTGGAGTGACCTCTTGGATTAGCCAACGTTTTTTCTCATTTCATTTTCACCAAAACACACTTCACCAAACAACCTTCAACAACAAAAGATTTTACACTTTCTTTCACCTGAAATTACCTTCCATTTGATTCACATCCTTCCACGTGGAAACAACCTTGGAGTACCTCCGAGTAAAACACGATCCACAAAAATCTTCTTATGCTTGGGGAGCATTTGTGAACCCCACCCTTTTATCTTTATATATGTATGTAGGTTTATGTAGCAAGTTATTATTTCTTTTGGAAATGTTAATATGGAAATTTGAGGAAATAGTAGTTAAAACTTAGTTTAGCTTGCAAAAATATGAAATCCTTGTAATAGCACTTGTAGCAACTAGGTTTGATGTACAAAAACATGTTGAATAAGCTTGGGTTGGAATTGGAAAGGTTTGGAATGGATTGGAAATAAAAATGGGAGGTTTTGTAGAAAAACAGATAAAATCGTACAGAAGGTTAAAGAAGATGATCGTCCAGTAGACAAAACCTTCTGAAAGGTCGATGATAACCTTTCGGAAGGTTAATGAAAATGGTTTTTCAAATAGGCAAACCTTTCGGAAGGTTGACGAACAACCTTCCGGAAGGTCTTCGAAAAATCTGAAAATATTAAGTCGCAAATAGCCGGCTTTCCTTTCACTATAAATACTTAAGGACAACCCCTTTAGCCCCATTTCAACACTCAAACCCCAGGAGACCTTAGAGAGAAATAAAGGAAGAGAAAAACACAAGATCAAAGGGGATTTCAACTTCAAGAAGATCAAAACCTAGTCTTTTCAAGAACATCAAGGTAGGGGTTTTCTTCTATTCTTGTTCATTGTGGCTAGGACTTAATTATATGTATTCTTTTGGCTTTAAATCTTATATATATACTATGAAATCAACTTTCATTGGTCTTTTGCAATTATTAGCGGATTTTAAACAAAGTTAGGGTTGAATACCCATGAAATCTCATTTTCTTGATATAAAACCCTAGTTTTTAGAAGAGATGGACTTTCTTCTTGATTCTTCCTTTGTTCTAGACTTTGAAACTTTAGTGCTTGGCGTTGAGTAATAAAATGATGTTGTGATGATCTTTTGTTTATATTCTTAAATTGTTTTCTTGTATTACAAATTGTGAAATTGGAGATTTATGGAATTGTTTGTTATTTGAGGAAATTAGTGGAATTGTATTTCTTGTATGGTTGTTGTGATGGACTTGAACTTCATTCGAGCACTGCCGTAGAGTGTTAGACGTTAGTCCATCCTAGTGGGGGAAAGATGGTTTTCTAACACTTGTAGTGATTTGTTATTTGTGAGAGCAACCATTATTGTTCACGTAAATTCGAGGTTGAGGGTGGGTATACCTTTCCTGGGAAGAATTCGTCAATGCCGTGTGAGACTGTATATGCCCTTCCTAAAGTGGTTTGTGTGGTTATGATTGGGTGAACGAGGTAGAGTCGTTGTGTAGATTCATGGAAAGCAACAAACATACATGAGAATATATTTATTGTGTGGAATTGGTTACTACAAGAGCTTGTGGAGGTATGAGACTCTACAAGAACTTGTGGGAAATGGCTTATAGTTAGAAGTGGTTGATTGTTTGAAAATTCATTTTTACTAATCATTTAAATTATACCCCTTGTGTAAACTTGAGATCTGTTTAAATGTCCCTATTTTATTTCAAATCCATATATGCTATTTGTGAAAGGTGACCGACTGTTTTTATATGCTTTTCTAAACCTTGTTCGAATTTGGAAGAACATTGCTACAGAGCTTCGTGCTCACCCCCCTAGAAATTATATTTTTCAGATTGTGGTTTAGAGGAAGAGCTCGGGGTTGAAAAACCGACATATTAGGAGGCTCCACTAGACAAACTTGTGGATTCCGAGGTGGACATCTAGATCTATAGTTTATTTTTGGTGCTAGACTTGGGAATTTATTTACGACCATGTAAAGTCTAGTATTTTTTTTATTCCGCTGCTAAGTTCAAATGTAATTGTTTTGGAATGTAATTGTCATAGCTTGGCCTATTATTTTGGGATGATATTTTGGATCTTATATGTGGTGAATGAAATTTTATTATTTGATGGATTTATTTAGTGCTCTCATGCTGTCCAAGGTGGGTTTTAAGGCGTTACAAATTTTTTGGTATCAGAGCTTAGGCTTTAGGTGTTACATGACAGTTGTAGGTTATGGATTAGCATTAGAGTGTAGGACTAGGTGGAATAGAATCGTTGATATAAATTCTACACACGTCTAATGCTTTAGATTAACAGTATAGTTAGGATGTCTTATATATTAATGAAACTAAATTGTGAATTGATGTGCAGGATGGACGGTAGGCGTAGACGTGGACGAGGTCGTGGTGGCCAAGCAAAACCACCACCACCACCTCCCGATGCCATGAACAACATCTACCAATGCTTAAGGGAGCTCACCATTATGGTACAAAACCAGAATGGAAACAACAACCACAATGGGGGAGCTCATCCACTAGGCCAAGTATCGGGCAATGGGGATGAAAATCGGAGAATGGTCGTTCTTTGAGAGTTTCTGAGACAACACCCACCTACCTTCCAAGGGAGCTCTAACCCCTTGGATGTGGATAAATGGATCCGCCGTAGAAAGAAGATGTGTAATGGCATGGGAGTTGTCGAGGACCTTCGGGTTGGCTTGGCTACATATCTGTTTGAGGGGGAGGCCAACCATTGGTGGGACTCAATGAAGAGAAGGAGGAACACCAATGAGCTTATTTGGGAGGAGTTCGACCAAATATTCTAAGACAAGTATTTTTCAGAATCAGTTAGAGACAGGATGAAGGCAGATTTTCTTGCTCTACGACAGGGCAGCAAGACAGTGGCCGAGTACGAGAGGAGGTTTGACGAGCTATCCCGTTATGCTATGGAGTTTATATCTACTGAGGCCAGTAGGGCCAAACGCTTTGAGCAGGGATTAAGGCCTGTTATTCGGGAGAAGTTAGTGGCCCTCAAGATCAGGGAGTATGGGAATATGGTTGACAAAGCTGCACTAGTGGAAAGAGACACTGAGGACACTTAAAGGCGACAGAGCTTCTTGAGGGGAGGTCCGATCAGGACAGGTGCTAGTAGCAGTGGAGGGCAGAGAGTGGCACCATACCGTCACCCAGATCAGGTGGGTGGACAGAGACTTCAGATTGCTTGATAGGCACGGACCCACGCCAATGCTTTGCATGTGGAGTTGTCGGGCACTTTAGAAATAACTACCCTTCATTTCCACCAAGAACAAATCAGCCAACTGCGCAAGTAAATGCAAACAAGCCACCCCTACAAAGACCATCACAACAAAGACTGTTACAAGCTCAAGCCCCCGGCGACGCCAATCAAGGGAGAGTTTTTGGCTTGACTCAATCGGAGGAGGATGCTTCTAATGCCGTAGTGGAAGGTATCGTGCTTCTTTATAACTCTTGGGCCCGAATCTTATTTGATCCCGGTGCTACACACTCATTAATACGTATTACATATGCTTTTAATTTGGGATTGGATTTTGGGAAGCTAGAACATGCCCTTAGTATTGACATGCCCACGGGAGAACGGTTAGATAGAACAAGAGTATGTAGAGGATGTGTGCTTCGCATTGTGGAGCAAGAGTTGGTTGCGTTAGATATGAAGGGGTATGACGTTATATTTGGGGTGAACTTGTCCGCTTTTCATGCAGTAATGGATTGTTTTCACAAGCGAATTTCCTTTCAACTACAGGGAGGATTAGTTTTTACTTTCAAGAATGATCGCAATTCTTCTCATCTATTTCTCACCACGGGAAATAGATTCTTGAAAGCTAACGCAGGGAGCAATTTCAGTTTCTTGGCCAGCTTAATGGGAGATGATCGGGACAAATCCCAACCGGACGTAATATTGGTGGTGTCGGACTTTTTAGAAGTTTTTCTAGATGAATTACCTAGGTTAACCCCACAACGAGAGATTGAGTTCAAGATTGATCTATATCCGAAAACCAAACCCATATCCATTGCTCCTTATTGGATGACACCTTTGGAGTTGAAGGAGCTAAGGAAGCAATTAGACCATTTGTTGGCTATTGGGTTTATCCATTTGAGTACTTCACCTTGGGGAGTCCTGATCCTTTTTGTGAAAAAGTATGACAAAACACTTCGGTTATGCACGGATTACCAAAGGTTGAATCATGTTACCATAAAGAATAAATATACATTGCCAAGGATTGATGATTTATTCGATCAGCTAAGGGGTTCCAAGTATTACTCCAAGATTGATCTTCGCACAGGGTACCATCAATTGCGGATCAAGGAGAAGGATATTCCTAAGACAGCTTTTCGTACCCGGTATGGTCATTTCGAGTATATGGTGATGCCGTTCGGATTGACTAATGCTCCAGCAACCTTTATGGACTTGATGCACATGGTATTTTAACCGTATCTAGATTAGTTTGTCATTGTGTTTATTGATAACATACTAATCTATTCCCGGACTCATGAGGAACGTGGACGCCATCTCTTTATTGTGCTACAGACATTAAGAGAACATAAGTTTTATGCGAAGATGAGTAAATGCGAGTTTTGGATGAAGGAAGTGAAATTCCTTAGTCATGTTGTGTCTGAAAAAGGGGTAGCTATTGACCGTGCAAAGATTGAAGCCGTGATGAAATGAGAACGACCTAAGAATGTGACCGAAGTACGGAGCTTCTTGGGTTTAGCAGGCTACTATCGGAGGTTTGTGGAAGGGTTCTTCAAGCTAGCGATGCTGATGACTCGCCTTACGAAGAAGGGAGAAAAGTTCATATGGACTCAAGTGTGTGAACTAGCCTTTAGCACCTTGAAGGAGAGATTGACGAAGGCACATGTCCTCATTATTTCGAGCAGTGGGGAAGGATATGATGTGTACATCGATGCTTCACTACGAGGCTTGGGATGTGTGCTAATGCAGGGAGGCAAGGTTGTTGCTTATGGTTCGAGACAATTAAAGGTTCATGAGCGGAATTATCCCACTCATGACTTGGAGCTTGTTGCTGTAGTTTTTGCTCTCAAGTTATGGAGGTGTTACTTGTATGGGGAAAAGTTTCATGTGTTCTCGGATCATAAAAGCCTCAAGTATGTGTTCACACAGAAAGATTTGAATCATCGGCAGAGAAGGTCGGTTGAGTATCTAGAAGATTATGATTTCACACTCAACTACCATCCGAGGAAGACCAATATAGTCGCTAATGCACTTAGCCGAAAGTCTTGGGGTGAACGCAATGTTCTTGCATGTAAATGGAGGATGAGGGATGCCCTTGGAGACTATAATATGGGTTGGAGAAGATAGATCTCGGCCACGCCTATTCAACCTTGTGGCCTAACCTACCTTTTAACGTAGGGTTGTGGAATTATAATGCTTAGATCCTGACTTAGCGTCAATTCGAGCTAAGTTGGAGAATGGAGAAACAATGGAGGTTTGGTCTTTGAGAAATGGAGAACTAAGATATTGGGAGAAGCTATGTGTTCCTGATGATTCATCCCTAAAGGAGGAGATACTTGGAGAGTATCATCGTTCTAAGTTTGTTATCCACCCCGATAGCACAAAAATGTATAGGGATATGAAGCACCAATATTGGTGGAAGGGAATGAAGAAAGATGTAGCAAGGTTCATAGCACAATGTGTGGTGTGCCAGCAGGTGAAGATCGAACATCAAAAGCCAAGAGGATTACTACAGTCTTTGCCTATCCCATAATGGAAGTGGGATCACATCACCATGGATTTTGTGTCGGGTTTACCACAGACTTCGCAAGGGCATAATGCAGTATGGGTCATTATGGACAGACTCACCAAATCCGCTCACTTCATGAGTGTGAACACCACCAACACATTAGAGACCCTGAGCAAGCTCTATATTCGTGAGATAGTGAGATTGCACAGAGTCCCACTATCCATTGTGTCGGATCGCGATTCTCATTTTGTGGCACAATTTTGGCAAAGTCTACAACAAGCTATGGGGATAGAGTTATGCTTCAGCACCGCTTTTCATCCACAAACGGATGGCCAATCCGAGAGGGTGATACAAATTTTGGAGGACATGCTACGAGCTTGCGTGTTGGACTTTAAAGGCAGTTGGAGTGATCATTTGCTGTTGATGGAATTTGCATACAACAACAGCTATCAGGCAAGTATTGGAATGGCTCTGTATGAAGCATTATACGGAAGGCCATGTCAATCACCAACGTGTTGGTTAGAAGTAGGCGAGATAGTAGCTTGTTTGGGCCAGAAATTGTTCAGAAAACTACAAAGAAGATTCTACTCATCCAGGAGAGACTACACATGATGCAAAGTAGACAGAAGAGCTATGTGGATTGAAGACGAAGACCGTTAGAATTCCAAGAGGGAGACTATGTGTTCCTCAAGGTATCGCCCAAGAAAGGGGTGTTTAGATTCGGCAAGAAAGGGAAATTAGCACCAAGATACATCGGACCCTTTGAAGTGATCAAGGTGGTAGGCAAAGTGGCATATCAACTTTGGTTATCAGCTCAGTTGTAAGGGGTGCATGACGTGTTCCATGTATCAGTGTTGAGGAAATGTCAATCGGACACCACACAGGTTGTAGATTTGGAAGATATTGAAGTTCACGATGGAGCAACATATGAAGAACAACCGGTAAAGATTCTCGACACCAAGGAGAAGGTACTACGCAAAAAAGTAATCCAACTAGTGAAGGTCTTATGGCAACATCACGGAATGGAGGAAGCTACTTGGGAACCCGAGCTGGAGATGCGAGAGAAGTATCCTTTTTTATTCACTACTTGAGGTAAGTTTTGAGGACAAAACTTTCTTTGGGGGGGTGGATTGTAAACCCCACCCTTTTATCTTTATATATGTATGTAGGTCTATGTAGCAAGTTATTATTTCTTTGGAAAATTTTAATATGGAAATTTGAGGAAATAGTAGTTAAAGCTTAGTTTAGCTTGCAAAAATATGAAATCGTTGTAATAGCACTTGTAGCAACTAGGTTTGATGTACAAAAACATGTTGAATAAGCTTGGGTTGGAATTGGAAAGGTTTGGAATGGATTGAAAATGAAAAAGGAAGGTTTTGTAGAAAAACAGATAAAACCTTCTAGAAGGTTGATGAAAAACCTTCTGAAAGGTTAAGATAAAAGATTTAACCAGTAGGCAAAACCCTTCCGAAAGGTTAAGCAAGATGATCGTTCAGCAGACAAAACCTTCCAGAAGGTTGATGACAACCTTCCAGAAGGTTAAGGTAAAAGATTTAACTAGTAGGCAAAACCCTTCCGAAAGGTTAAGGAAGATGATCGTTCAACAAACAAAACCTTCCAAAAGGTCGATGACAATCTTCCGAAAGGTTAATGAAAATGGTTTGTCAAATAGGCAAACCTTCCGGAAGGTTGACAAACAACCTTCTGAAAAGTCTTTAAAAAATCTGAAAGTATTAAGTCGCGAATAGCCGGCTTTCCTTTCACTATAAATACTTAAGGACAACCCCTTTAGCCCCATTTCAACACTCAAAACCCTAGGAGACCTTAGAGAGGAGTAAAGGAAGAGAAAAACACAAGATCAAAAGGGATTTCAACTTCAAGAAGATCAAAAACTAGTCTTTTCAAGAACATCAAGGTAGGGGTTTTCTTCCATTGTTGTTCATTGAGCTAGGGCTTAATTATATGCATTCTTTTGGCTTTAAATCTTATATATATACTATAAAATCATATTTGCTTGGGCTTTTGCAATTATTATCGGGTTTTAAACAAAGTTATAGTTGAATACCCATGAAATCTCATTTTCTTGATATAAAACCCTAGTTTTCAAAAGAGATGAACTTTGTTCTTGATTCTTCCTTTGTTATAGACTTTGAAACTTTAGTGGTTGGTGTTAAGTAATAAAATGATGTTGTGATGATCTCTTACTTATTTTCTTAAATTATTTTCTTGTATTACAAATTGTGAAATTGGAGATTTATGGAATTGTTTGTCATTTGAGGAAATTTTGGGAATTGTATCTCTTGTATGGTTGGTATGATGGACTTGAATTGCACTCAAGTACTACCGTAGAGTGTTAGAGGTTAGTCTATCCCAGTGGGGGTGAGATGGTTTCCTAACACTTGTAGTGGTTTATTGTTTGTGAGAGCAACCACTATTGTTCACGTAAGTTTGAGGGTGAGGGTGGGTATACCTTTCCTGGTACGGATTCGTCAATGCCGTGGGAGACAGTATACGCCTTTCCTAAAGTGGTTTGTGTGGTTATGGTTGGGTGAACGAGGTAGAGTCGTTGTGTAGATTCATGGGAAGTAACCAACATACATGAGAACATATTTATTGTGTGGAATTAGTTCCTACAAGAGCTTGTGGAGGTATGGGACTGTACGAGAACTTGTGGGAAATGGATTATGGTTAGAAATGGTTGATTGATTGGAAATTCATTTTTACTAAGCATTTAAATTATTATCCTTGTGTAAAGTTTAGATCTATTTAAATGTCTTTGTTTTATTTCAAATCCATATATACTATTTGTGAAATGTGACCGACTATTTTTATATGCTTTTCTAAATCTTGTTCGGGTTTGGAAAAATGTTGCTACAGAGCTTCGTGCTCACCCCCCTACAAACTATATTTTTCAAATTGTGGTCTAGAAGAAGAGCTCGAGGTTGAAGAGCCGACATATTGGGAGGCTCCACTAGACAGACTTGTGAATCCCAAAGTAGACATCTAGAGCTATAGTTTATTTTTGGTGCTAGACTCGGGAATTTATTTACGAACACGTATAGTCTAGTATTTTGTTTATTCCGCTGTTAAGTTCAAATGTAATTCTTTTGGAATGTAATTTCCATAGCTTGGCCTATTCTTTTGGGATGATATTTTGGATCTTATATGTGGTGAATGAATTTTTATTATTTGACGAATTTATTTAGGGCTCTAATGCTGTGAATGGTCTTTAGTTTGTAATGCCATCCAAGGTGGGTTTTGGGGGGTTACATTATTTTTGTTCATACACATAACACATTTCCACCATCCCATTTTCCCATCTCCTTGCCCTTTCTTTTGACACTACTTAAAGGGAGGGTGACACTCCCCTCTATCCATATACAATACGTTTTGAGGGATGATATTTAGGGGTTAGGGGTAACAAGGAAAATAATCAAGCAATATTCTCAAACATATTATTTTTGAATAGATTTTGAACCTGGGGTTGTTCTTCCTCTTGTGGCACATATATGAGCAATAGAGAGACTTCTCACCTAGATCGACTAGACGAAGCTCTTGACTTTCTCCTTGTATCCATGGATTCTTGATTTTCTTGATTAGTAGAAGATTTCACAAGGTTTCAATCGGTAAAAACCTATAAAATATGATGGGTAAGTGTTTGATCGAAATAAAGGTGAAGACAAACAAGTAGGTGAAGCAGATCTAAAGAGAGAAGGTGGAGAAAATTGTTGGTTTTTTCAAATTCCAGTTATGAGGAAGCTGCCAGACCGACTATTGATGAACAGTTTGTTTTTATACTGGGCAGCACCGTCCTAACACCACCACCATCGTCTAGATGGTACTGATTCTTTGGAATTTCCACTGGCTTCTTAGCTGCCGGCCCTTGGTCTTCTCCTGCTTTCTAGCTTCAGTTTCAGACCTACAGTTACACAAAACTATTTCAAATTCAAAAGTTTTTCATATTCATATAACTAATAAACTTAAACTTAAATTAATACATTAAATCTACCTAAGTTAATCTATACTTATTCATACAAACCATAAGATTATACACCTTTGATCATAATCAATTTAATCGGAATCTTCTAAGTCGAGAATATCAGTGAACCAATTAATTTCACATCGCACATATCTTGAGAGCATTGGACTAGAATAAGATGTTGTTTAAGGATAATCCTTACTCTGCACATTCTTAATCCACTCCTGACGATCTAATCCTCGACCTAAAATTGGTTCGGCAAATTAATTAAATTCTCTCATATGCATTAATCGACCACACTTTACACAACCACTGAGTCGATTTGCTCATCATCATTTGACAAATTTACTTTTTCCACACAACGGTTTTGCTTGACTATAAAAAATTTATAATTTCCTCACAAATTTTGCTTTTGCTATGATCAAAGAATATATCTCTTTTGGAAAAATGTGTAACATACCCAAACTAAACCAAAAAACATTTTTGAAAGTTTTTGAAAAATTTTCAAAAAAGATTCACTATCCAGTTCTTTAACGTCTATCGATCACAAAGATGAATATAGATTGTTCCTTCCCCCCAACCTAAATTTAACTTTGTCCTCAATATATAACATTATAAAGCAAAATTTAAAGACAATTGCTAATAAGATCTAGAGGTGAGACAAATCCATAATGCAAAACTCTAATCTACTAAACAAACAAAAAATCAATTAGTAGTATTATTTACAATTATATATACAAAATAATTTCTCAAGACACATGCTCTGGTTCCATTAATTGAATGGAATCCACATTTTGAAAAAATCCATCATGGTATGGCTTAAGTCTTTGACCAATTACCTTGAAAATATTTATAGTTAATGGATTTTCAATTTCAATTGTCATATGTTCAAAAACTTGTTTAACAATGTATGGGTCCATCCATCTTGATCTTAACTTTCCAAGAAATAGGCGGAGTCTTAAATTATATAACAAAAATTTTTGACACGGTACAAAGGACTTTTGTACAATATTTTTATCATGAAAAATTTTCATTATGGACTTGGTAATCTTTGCATTTTCTTATACTTCATTTCTCAGTTCTTCCAATTCATTAATCTGAAGTTTGCGGGATGCACTTGCTTTATTAATATCAAAATTCATCATTTTGATTGTCCAGTATGCTCATTGTTCCAATTCCATATGCAAGTGACATGGTTTACCATAAACCAGTCAATAAGGAGACATTCTCAAAATAGTTTTATATGCAGTTCAGTAAGGCCAAAGTGCATCAGTCAGTCTCAAAGACCAATCTTTGCGATCTGGGTTAACTGTTTTTTTTTTAAATCATATTTTATCTTTCTATTGTCTAATTTTGCTTGTCCATGTGTCTGTGATGATAAATGGAAGATACTTTATGGGAAATCAAATATTTTTTTATTAAGTTTTTAAAAGATTTATTACAAAAATATGTACCACCATCACTTATGAGAGCTCGAGAAATTTCTAATCTAGAAAAAATAATTTCTTTTAAAAAATTGATCACGATGCGGTGATCATTGTTTTTATAAGGAATTGCCCCAACCCTTTGAAAACAAAATCAACATCAACCAAAATGTACAGATGTCTAAATGACAAGGGAAATGGTCCCACAAAATTGATGTCCCAACAAAATTGGATTTAAAGACATTGTTTTCCTTTTTGAAATATTCCTCATCCTTTGACTTTGGTTGCAATTTAGACAAAAACCATGTACATCTTTGAAAAGGGTGGCCAATAAAATCCACACTGTAACTTTTTGCAGTAGTTTTATTTGAACAAAAATGCCCATCATGGGCTTCAGAATGACAAAATGAAATGACCTGACATATTTCATGATTGTTTACACAACGCCTTTTTATCTTATTGTTACAATACTTAAACACATATGAATCTTCCCAAAAGAAATTGCATATCTCTCTTAAAAATTTATACTTATCCGTCCAATTATAATGACAAAGAATGGTACCTGTGGATAAATAATTGACTATATCTACATAACATGGTACCTCTGCTATTACAAATAATTGCTCATTAAGACAGGTTGCTTTGATCAATATTGACTCCTCTTTTGTATCATAATTCAGCCTTGATAAATGATCAGCTACCAAATTTTTAACTCTTTTCTTGTACTTGATAATGATATTAAATTCTTGAAGCAATAGAATCCATCATAGGAGATATGGCTTAGCATTCTTCGTTGTAAGTAGATATTTCAAATTTGCATGATCAGAAAATAAACAATTGAGAATCCAACTAAATATGATCAAAATTTATCTAAATCAAATACTACATGATGAGTGGGTTTTATACCTACGAATTGAGTATTCTCGGCTTGATGAAATTGCTAGTTTCGCTTTATTTTATGTTCATTTTTCATTTTTTTTTGTATTTTAATTTTGTTTTGTGGGAATCATGATTTGGAAGGAAACAAGATCATTTGGAAGGAAATAAGGTCATTAGGGAGCCTAAGTGTTGAATTTTTGAAGACTAAGCAACAAGGGCAACTCTAGGCTTAAAAGGGGATCAGCGCAGCTGCGCTAGGACTAGCACCAAGGGGCTTGAAGGACAGAAAGTCAGCGCCCCTGCGCTAGTTTTAAGCGCTTGCTTTAATGTGGATGCGAAATCTGACTTGTTTTGGACCCAAAATTGAACTCTAATGCTACATATATGCTAGGGTTTGAGTGGAAAAGGAGATATACTGATTTTGGGGACTGCTAACATAGGAAAAACCAAAGGAATGATAGAAAAATTGAAGGCAAGAATCAAAGGAAGCGACACGAAGAAAATCAAAATCGAAGGCTAGAGAGAGATTGAAGATTGCAGCTAAGTTTTCATTCTTTTCTCTTACTTTTACTTCTTGATTATCTTAGATTTTGTTTAATTTTAGAATGATGTTTTTCAATTACATTATGAACTAAATCTTTATTAAGATTGCAATGGAACTTGATGGTTAGTTAAATTGATTTACTCTCGTTTCTAGTTCTATTGATCATACATGAGTTATTTGTCATATTTTGTGCTTAATATATGATTATGTGGCCAACAATTAATTTGATAACCTAGATGAAATTGGAAGATGAATTCTAGGTTTAGATCTGAATATGATGACATGTGTCTGGTTAATTCTTCTTAGGATTGAATTGCTAGGTTTGTGTATAGGATAGGAATATACCTATATGTCGTGTGTAACTTTTATGAGACTGTGAACTCAATGAATCTATTTTCAACTATTTTACATAGGAATATAGTAATTTAATTAGGAGAGATATTTTTATCTAACTATTGAAAGAGGTTGAATAAATAATTTTGAGTTCTCAATTAACAACTTATTTTGATCAATTAACTGGAAAGAGAGTGGAAAAATTTATACAAAGCATTAGGGGAAGTTGTAATCTTAACTTCTTTTATCCGGTAAATTCAACCATTGATTATTAAGTTTAGATTTAGTTTTATATTAGTAATTTCATAGTTCAATTCCAATTGTTTAAATAACTTTGAATTGATATAAAGTTAGTACCTGAAACTTATTAATAATAATTATCTGTGGGAATGATATTCTACTTATCATTTTATTAGTTGTTGATCGTGTATACTTGCACATAAATTGTCAATATCAAATTCGAACAACA
Source organism: Ilex paraguariensis (assembly GCA_963454935.2). Lineage (NCBI taxonomy): Eukaryota > Viridiplantae > Streptophyta > Magnoliopsida > Aquifoliales > Aquifoliaceae > Ilex > Ilex paraguariensis. The sequence goes on along the minus strand of CAUOFW020001062.1, from coordinate 80,041 downwards.
AGTTTTTGGCGTCGTTGTTGGAGATTTATTCTAGTAATTATTTCAATATTAATTTTAATTAATTTGATCTTAGTTTAAAATTATCTAATTTTCTATTTTAATTGCTTTTGCAAGTATTATTGAATTTTGTATGCAAACACGATCTACAAGTCAGGACCTACTATCATACGAAAATGAAATGGAAAGAAGGCTACGAAACTTGTGAAAGTAGTGTCAAGAAGTAAATAATCAAGAAACTATGGCTGAAGATGAACAGAAATCTTTAAGGAATTATGCTATGCCACTTGTTATAGAAATACAATCGAGCAGTCAAAGGCCCGCAATTCAAGCAAACACTTTTGAGATCAAGCTGGGTACCATCCAAATGGTATAGAATTCAATGCAGTTTGGGGTTTGCCTAACAATGACCCAAACGATCATTTGGTGAGTTTTTAGAAGATTTGTGACACGTTCAAATACAACGGGGTTTCCGAAGATGCGATTAGACTCTGACTTTTTCCTTTCACACTTCGTGATAAGGCAAAAAGTTGATTGCATTCATTACGAGCAGGTTCTATTACCACATGGACAGATTTAGCTCAAAAATTTTTAGCTAAATGTTTTCCACCAACTAAAACTACAAGGATGATGAACGACATCACCTCATTCGCATAACATGATTCTGAGACTCTTTATGAAGCTTGGGAGTGATTCAAAGACTTACTCCAAAAATGTTCTCGCCATGGTATTCCTAAGTGGTTGCAAGCTCAAACATTCTACAACGGGTTTGTTAGTGCTACTCAGATCAGTATCCATGCAGCTGCAGGTGGAGCATAGATGGGAAATTTTTTTGATGAAGTGTATGAGTTATTGGAGACAATGGCTGCCAACAATTATCAATGGCCCTTTACAAGGATCAATCATCCAAAGGTAGCAGGGATTTATGAAGTTGATGAGGTTATCGCATTGTCTGCATAGGTTGTTACATTAAAAAAGAAGATTAATGCTTTAGGGGTTCAACCTATTCAAAGTGTGGTAATTATTTGTGAATTATGTACCGGGAACCATTCGAGCAATCAATGTGCAATTATTTTAGAGTCAATACAATAAGTTAGTAACTTCAACAAGTAGCAACATGGTAATAATTTCAACAATTATAACCCTGATTGGGGGACTCATTCGAGCCTTTCTTGGAACAATAATCAAGCCCAAACCTCTACTCCAGGGCAATCATACCCGCCAAGATTTCATAATCAAGCTCTACCACAACAAGAAAAGAAGTCAAATTTGGAGGAGCTGCTTCGCAGATAAATATCACATAATGAGACAAGGATGAATAGTATGGAAGTATCAATCCAAAACCTAAAAAACCAAATGGGTCAACTCACTAATGCCATTAACAATCAACCTCAAGGCACTCTACCTAGTGATATGGAGGTAAATCCTAAGATAGAAGGTAAGGAGCAATACAATGCTATTACATTACGAAGTGGAAAAGCGTTACCTGAGGTTGTTGGTGGAACTCCAAAATAATCACATGGAGATGATACTGAGGGTAAAATAAAAAAATATAGCAAGAATGTGGAACATGAAAAGAAAGAAGAAGATCTAGTTGCATGTTCTAATGGAGGTAAACAAAGTCCTATTGTGCCTCCCGCGACGTTTCCACAACATTTGTAGAAACAGAAGTGGGATAAGCAGTTTCTAAATTCATGGAAGTGTTTAAGAAACTGCAAATAAATATCCCTTTCATAGAAGAAGTGGAGAAAATGCCCAACTATGTAAAATTTTGGAAGAAAATTTTGTCAAATAAGAGAAAACTAGGCGATTTTGGGACAGTGGCACATGCGGATGAGTGTACTGCTATTATTCAAAAGAAGCTACTACCAAAGCTCAAAGATTCGGGTAGCTTTACAATTCCATGCATAATAGGCAATACATTTTTTGGGAAAGCATTGTGTGACTTGGGAGTTAGTATTAACTTGATGCCTTTCTCAATTTATCAGCAATTGGGTTTGAAGGAAGCAAAGCTTACTAACATTACAATACAACTTGCAGATAGATCACTCACTTATCCAAGGGGCATAGTTGAGGACGTTCTAGTTAAAGTGGATAAGTTCATTTTTTATGTTGATTTCATAGTCTTAGATTGTGAGGAAGACAGGGAAATACCTATTATTCTTGGGCGACCATTCTTAGCAATGGGAAGAGCACTTATCGATGTACAGAAAGGTGAGCTAACTATGTGAGTCCAAGATCAAGAGGTTACATTCAATGTACTTTCAGCTACAAAATTTCAAAGGAAGTGGAAGAATATTTTCGGGTTGATTTGGTTGAAAAGACAGTGAATGGGGCATTCATGGGAAGTTATATTTCAAGTCCTCTTGAGAACGCCAAGCTATATAAAGAGGAGGTGTTCCCACATGGGCTAGTCGAAGTTGAGGAAGCCAACTCGAAGAGAACTTTCAAGGTGAACGACCGGAGACTGAAGCAACATTGGGGTGGTGATATTGATCGTGAAAACACCTCAATTATCCTTCCCGACCCGGGATGAAACAAGAAGTAGTCTGGCTGAATACCATAAAACAAGCACTAGTTGGGAGGGAACCCATATTTTAGTTTTTAAGTTTTATTTTATTTTATGTCACTTTAGTTTGTTTTTTTTAAGAGTAATTATGCTATTAGATTATTAGTTCATTTTAATTAGTATAACAATTGCTTGTAGGTCCCAAGGATTGAATAATAAGGGTGGAGCTTGCTCAAGCTCACACAAGGTGCTAAAACTAGAAACTCAACATTAAAAACAAGACTTTAGCGCCACACTTAGGGACAAGGATCTCGCCACATCAAATCCTATTCTTCCAAAACTTCAAGGCTTTAAAAATCTATTCACCCCAACTCTTATTCACCCATAATTCCATTGAACAACCTTGGATTTCCCGATCTCCTTTACTCAACAATCTTACCTTTCAAGTGGCATCAATGAGTATCAACTAGCACCAAGGATTTATCCATTCTCCTTGGGCAACGATTAAGCTTTGCAACGTAAGTTTCCTAGTCCATCTATGTTTTTAGAATACACTCCCAACTCAGCGGACGACGAGGACGCTGACGATGATGCGAACTAGCGAAGTCTCTAGGAAGTCCTCTATCTTAATTTTTCCTACTTTATACATTGAGGACAATGTTTAGTTTAAGTTTGGGGGTGTTTTCTTGTTTGCATTTGCATTATTAGTTATGCATTTAGAGAGCATGTTTTGCACTTTAAATAACATGTTTTAGTACGACTTGAGCAATGAGTTGATTGAATTTGACTATGGCCAATGATGAATGGGATTAATTGTCAATCCAAGAGAAGTTGATGAACATGTTGAGTCTGTAGTTTGACATTCTAGTTGGTTTTACACTATTTGTGATCCTTTCATGCATGAGCATATATTCATCTATTTTGTTAGTTATTATTTAGATAATTTATTTGGTTAAATGCTTGTGAGAGATATCATTGAAACTGTAGAAAACTTATTTAACCATCATTCAAAGCAAATTGAGGTATTCATATAAGTTTGGGGAAAATATTGATGATGACGGGTTAGTATTAAAAAAAATTATAAAAAGTTTTTTTTCAAAATTATTTTGATTTGATCCTTCATTAGTTTAAAAAAAAAATAGGAAGACAAAAAAAAAACAAGAAAGGGGCATGTGGTGAATAGAGATGGAGCATAAAACGCACTCACTCATAAACACATGTTGAGAACGAGACGGAGCGTAAAACGCACTCGTTCAAGAAAATGCAAGATGGAGCATAAAATGCACTCGCTCAATAGGAAGTGAGATGGAGCATAAAATGCATTCACCAAGTGAGAAAAAAAAAAGAGAAAAAAAGGGAGAGAGAGATGAAAAAAAAAATTTCTTTGGACCTTCTAGTTATATGGTTGCCCTAATAAGTAGAGGTTGATGTTGATATTGAGTATCTCCTATGAAGCATTTGATTGCGTATATGTATTTGGGTGATGACTAGCTTGACAGTTTGGATATGTACATGTATTTAAAGGGTCATGAGCGGAGGTAAAATTATGGAGTACATTGAATTGATAGACTTTGCATTGTTTTGAAGTTTTCAGTGAATTATTATTATTGTTTGACTATGACAGTAAGGTTTGATTTTTATGGTTTGTGTTCTTAGTATTTTTCTTGAGGGCAGGCAAAGATTTAAGTTTGGGGGTATTTGATGAGTAGGTTTTATACCTAAGCATTGAGTATTCTTGGCTTAATGAAATTGCAAGTTTCAAGTATTTTATGTTAATTTTTATTTGTTTTGTTTGCTTTAATTTTGTTTTGTAGGAATCATGATTTGGAAGGAAACAAGATCATTTGGAAGGAAACAAGGTCATTTGGAAGCCTAAGTGTTGGATTTTTGAAGACTAAGCAACAAGGGCAACTCTAGGCTTAAAAGGGGATCAGCGCAGCTGTGCTAGGACAAGCACCTAGGCGCTTGAAGGGTAGAAAGTTAGCTCCCATGCGCTGGTTTTAAGTGCCTATTTTAATGTGGATGCAAATTTTGACTTGTTTTGGACCCGAAATTGAACTCTAATGCTACATATATGTTAGGGTTTGAGTGGAAAAGGATATATACGGATTTTGGGGGCTACTAACATAGGAAAAACCAAATGTTTGATAGAGAAATTGAAGGCAAGAATCGAAGGAAGCGACGCGAAGAAAATCGGAACCAAAGGCTAGAGAGATTGAATATTGCAATTAAGTTTTCATTCTTTTTTCTTACTTTTACTTCTTGATTTTCCAAGATGTTGTTGAATTATAGAATGATATTTTTCAATTACGTTATGAACTAAATCTTTATTAAGATAGTAAGAGAACCTGATGTTTAGTTAAATTAATCTACTCTCGTTTCTAGTGCTATTGATCATACATTAATTGTTTGACATATTTTGTGCTTAATAGATACAATTGGAAGATGAATTCTAGGTTTAGATCTGAATATGATGACATGCGTCTAGTTAATTCTTCTTAGGATTGAATTGTTGGGTTTGTCTACAGGATAGAAATATACCTATATGTCGTGTGTTACTTTTATGAGACTTTGAACTTAATGAATCTATTCCAAATTATTTTACATAGGATTATAGTAATTTAATTGGTAGAGATATTTTTATCCAACTATTGGAAGAGGTTTAATAAATAATTTTTAGTTCTCAGTTAACAACTTATTTTAATCAATTAACTGGAAAGAGAGTGGAAAGATTTATACAAAGCATTAGGAGAAGTTGTAATCTTAACTAGTAAATTCAACCCTTGATTATTAAGTTTAGATTTAGTTTTAAATTAGTAATTTCATAGTTCAATTCCAATTTTTTAAATAACATTGAATTGATATAAAGTTAGTACTTGGAACTTATTAGTAATAATTCTATGTGGGAACGATACTCTACTTATCACTTTATTACTTGTTGATCGTGTGTTCTTGCACGTAAATTATGAATATCAAATTCAGACAACACTACAGTAAGCAATTCTTTTTTTGTGGTGGAATAATTCATTTGTGCATCATTTAGAATTTTGCTCGCATAGTAAATCACATAGGGTCGCTTATCTTTTCTTTGACCTATGACAACTCCTACCATATAATCACTAGCATCACACATTAATTCAAAATGTAAGGACCAAATAGGAGGTTACATAATTGGTGTAGAAATAAGCATGCTATTAAGTTTATCAAATACTGATTGGCATGCATAACATAGAATATTACACATTGGTCTGGATATCAAACTAAAATCTTTAATAAATCTTCTATAGAAACTTGCATGGCCTAGAAAGGATCGAACTTCTTTTATAGTTTTTGGTGAATGCATATTGGATATTAAATCAATATTTGACTTATCAACTTCAATTCCCTCTACATAAACAACATGTCCTAGAACAATATATTGTGTGACCATGAAATGACATTTTTTTCCCAATTCAAAACCAGATTTGTTTCCTCACATCAAGTAATGAACTTTTCCATATTTTTTAAACACAATTAGAATGAATCACCATAGACAGAGAAATCATCCATAAAAACTTCCAAAAATTGCTCCACCATATCACTAAAAATACTTAACATACCACGCTGAAAAGTGGCTGGAGCATTGCATAATCCAAATGACATTATTTTATAAGTAAATATGCCAAAAGGACATTTAAAAGTGGTTTTTCTCTTGGCCATGAATTTCTATTTCAATCTGGTTATAGCTAGAGTACTAATCCAAAAAAAAAAGTAGAAGTTTGCACGTCCGGCTATTCTTTCCAAAATTTTGTCCAAGAAAGGTAGAAAAAATGATCTTTTATGGTAAGAGAGTTAAATTTCTGATAGTCAATACATATGCGTCAACTAGTGACTGTATGCATAGGGACTAATTCATTTTCTTGGTTTCTCACTACCATAAAACCAGACTTTTTGGGTACTATTGTAGGGCTGGATCATTTACTATCAGATATAGGATATATAATATTAGCATCTAACAATTTATGCACTTCAGCCCAGACAATTTCCTTCAAATGTGGATTATACTTATTTGCAGATGTCGGGATGGTTTAGAGTCTTCTTCCAAGTATATACAATGAGAACAAACAAGGGGACTTATTCCCTTAATATCAGCTACCGTCCAACCGATTGCACTTTGATATTTTTTATGACTTTTATCAATTGTTTTTCATGGACTTTTGACAATCTTGAAGATATTAGCACTTAATAAGGTTCATCCTCTCCCAATAAGATATTTAAAGGCACCCAAAAGAGGTTTCAACTTTGGTTTAGGAGCAACAATGCTAGACTCAATAGACTTTGTTCCAATAGTTAATAACTCTTCAACTTTTGGAACCCATGTACTAATAAAAGACATATCTACAATATATTTCACATTATTTATAGACTCTAACAATGCATGTGACTCCTTCTTTATACAAGCATTTTCAAATAGATTTTGGGTTGATGACTCAATGTAATTTTCTTCACACAATTCTTCTTCTTCTTTTGGGTTGCTTAGCAATATCAAACACATTTAATTCCATAGTCATATTTCCCAATGATAGTTTTATGATTTCATTCCTACAATTGATCAATGCATTCGATGTAGTTAGGAATGGTCACCCTAGAATGATAGGAATTTTTGTAGAGACATGCAAGATTGGCTGTGTATCCAAGATAATAAAATCCACTTGAAAATAAAACTTATCAACTTGAACAAGTACATCTTCAACAACTTCTCATGGAATTTTCATAGAACGATTAGCCAACTGTAATGTGACATTTGTGGGTTTTTAACTCAACCAACCCTAACTGCTCATAACCTTAATATGGGAGAAAATTGATAGTGGCTTCAAAATTAAGCAAAGCTTGCTCAATCCTGAAGTTCCCAATTATGCATGAAACTAGAGGACTCCTAGGTTCTTTGTATTTTAGAGAGGCCTTATGCTAAATAATAACACTAGCTTGTTTAGTTAAAAATACTCTTTTATGTACATTAATCCTTCTCTTTACTGTGCAGAGGTCTTTTGGCATAAGATGGGACTTGCTTGATTACATCCGGCAAGGGGATGTTAATATTTACTTCCCTAAACAACTTAAAGATTTCAACATGATTATTCAATGGTTGAGGTTTCTTAATTCTTTGAGAAAAAGGTTTTTTTTTCATCTAGCAACTCAGTTTCCTTTTCGTTGATTGATTTAGGTTCAATTAGATCATTCATAGGGATTGACTCAGCTATTGGCTCTAGATTTTTGGTTTCGATGGTCTTGTCAATCACCTTACCACTTCTTAATGTGGGAATTGTTTGAACTTGACTCAAATATGGTTTAGAAGACACAACATTACCCTTAGTTTGACCCTGTAGAGGTTTAGGTTGAGATGAGAATTCTTCTCTTTTCCGTTGTGAACAAAGACTGGGTCAACTTGACTAGATGACTTTTGATATCCTCAATATTTTGTGAAGTTTGAGTTTTAAAATCATTGAATGCATGGGTAGATTGTGTATTAAAACTCATTTTCTAAAACTCGGGTAAATTTGAATTTTTGTGAAAAAAGGATGGAAATGGAGAAAATTGGTAAGACCTACAAGTAGAACGACGAGTTCTTCTATCGATAAAATTTTTTCAATGAGCTAAACCTACTGGTAGGACATCAGGTTTTGCAGTAGAACATTTCAAGTGAGTTTTTCTACCGATAGAACGACGACAAACCTACCGGTAGAACATGGACATCTTCTATTGGTGGGTTTTCCTATAACTTCAAATTTAAGAATGCTTTTACCATGCTTCTAGGCTTTGAGTCCTTTTATTCAAATGGTGTAAATGGACAAAAATGGAGTATGAATTATTGTATAATGGATTTGGGATGGGTCATGTGATTGAAGTGTACACAAATTATGCATTTGGGAGTGCCCGGCACAAGGGAGACTCTATCCAAACTTTGTGTTGTTGTGATCCCATAAAATGGGATATTGGGCGATGGTGTCGGGTTATGCTGCATTGATAAATTTTTCTACGGGTTGATGGGTGACAAAGGACCCCAACTTTATGTGCATTATACATTTGATTTTGAATTAATTGATTCATGGTATCTTTTAGACTCATCTTATGTGGGTCTGATAAGGTTTATATGGTTACTGAGTCTGAGATTGTCATGGAGGTGGACTTAGTTTCTGACTAAGAGGCTGTTTATTTTTCCAACAGAAATTTCAGTGATACTGCCATCCTGGATTGTAAGTTTCAAAGTATGGGTTTTAATAAGGCTTGTTAAAGTTTGAGATGACATTGGTTTGTTCCATCAAAAACTCCTTAAATGTTCGAATGGTGGGACATTCCCTCGTAAGATGTCCTGCCAAGGCATCGATTCCACACAAATGATTAGTGGGTGATACAATAGGAACTTCATTGACTTTTCTCATCCCTAGAGCATCGAGCTTTCAAGACAAGGTAGTCATTTTGGCCCTTAGGTCATCATCCTCTTTTAACACGTATTTCTCTCTCTAGGATGAAGATGGCTTGGTTTCGACAATATTTGGTGAGGTCGAGTCCCACATTTTGGAACTCTCCGAAATGGTATTTAAAATATGAAATGCGTCATCGGGATTCTTGCCCATGAATTCTCCCAAGGGCATCATTTCAACAAACTGACACATTATGAAAGGGATGGCATCATAGAAAAAACTAACTAGGTTCAACTTTCAAAAGCATGATGTGGGCAAGCTTGGTGTAAAACCCGGGTAAATTTAAACTTTTATGAAAAAGGGCAAAATGATAATTTGTCATTACAGTATGGGTTATAAACCTGAAATTTTTAGAACTCGGATGATGAAACATCCCTCACCGTTGGATTTGTCTCGCAAAATCTAGTTACCCCGTCAAATTTTGTCGAATTCTGGGATAATCAAATTTTTCACGTTTTACGAAGCGATCGATCGAGTGACCCAAAAAATGAGATTTTTAATAAAAATTCAAAATTTGGAAAATAATTTAAGGCAAATTAAAATAAATTATTTTAAACTTGAACTAGGACGAAATTTAATCATTTCGGGGTAAAAACGGACCCGAGAAAAGGAGGGTCGTGTGGTGCGTTGTGGGCCAAGTATTCTAAGGGTATAAATAGGGGAAAAATCTGATTTCTTCCCCCATTTTTCTCATCCGTTACCCGATAGAAAAGAAGACAGAGAAACTCAAGCCCTCTCCACCTTCTCTCTACGATCTACGGCCCTACAGTGCTCAAATCAAAATGGGCCAAGAACAAAAGTCGATGTCCTCGACAAGGGCTACGCGGCTATACCAAAAAGTATGGGTTTTACTGAAGATCAAGGAACATGATTTTTGGGAGCTAGGGATTCTATCTCGTTTTTGGGTTCTTGGAGTTTCTTGACGGCTCTTTACGCTTCAAGAGGTAGGGTTCCTTCGTATTTAGGTTTATTTACAACCTAGGATGCTTATATGAAATGGTATGTTGATAGGATGCTATATCACTTGCCTATTATGGCGGATTTAATGAAATGGGTAGAATGAATTTTACCTTGAATTGGGTATGGGAATTTGATTCAATGTGATTCACGGAAATTGATGTTATGTGGGCATGCTATGTGCTTTAATTATGCCTTGTGAATAAAGTGCATTATTGACATATAATATGTAATGACATGCTTGTGATGTATGGTTGGATATAAAATGTTGAGTTATGCTGATAGATACATCGAAATTGTGATGGAATTGGTAATTATATGCCTTGGATATAAATTGTCATGGAATATGTTTAAATGTGGTTAATTTTTCTCATGTGGCACTCTTTACATATGGGTATGACATTGAAATTGCAATGGTGTATTACACTGCATTTGCACGGGAACTTTGCAGTCATGGGTGTGGGCATGCGTGCATTTGTTGGTTAAAACACTATACTTGGTGGATGATAAGTGGGCTCGGTACCATTGGACCAAGGTTCAACGAAGTCGCACGGTTGCATGAAAAACTTGTGTCGGGTATAACAAGTAGGGCTAAACTCTCCCTCAAGTGCAAGACCCGACTACTAGTTTTATATACTTCCTACGCTGCAAGTCCAAAAAAGTGTATCGGTTTGCGGAGCCGGCGATGAGACACCAAAAATTTGCTACCCAATAAAGACACATGGTTTTGTTTTATAAAATATTCATCCTATGTGTAACATCCAACAATGACTCAGTTTTATAACCACATGACTTTATTCCAAAATGATCATTGGATATAATTCATCAATGGCAGATTTTTTCATACATTGGCATTGCATCGTGTGGAGGGAGCTGAGATGGCTCGGGGTAAAGGTCATGAGTGAATCTCATCTCATTTCATGGCATGACATGATAAATGTCCAACATTGAATCGCATATTCTTGTTTGGGATGGTTGTTGCTTGTTGAATGTTGCATGTGACATTTCATATGCATATAGGTTGGGGAGTAACCTCTTTAGGAGTTACCCTATTGAGCGTGGCTCACTCTATACGAGAACACATTTCAGGTGCGGGATTTGTACCGGCAGGGGACTCTCATTCAAGACCTCCAAGATGAAGAAAAGGCCGACTTGTGGCCTTGAATCCATTTTTGTAAAACCATTGTATAAATTTGGTGAAAAGTACATTTTGGGCTTGTAATCATATGGAATTAATTGTAATAGACCTTGTATATATTAGGTTTTGTGTGAAAAAACTTATTAAGCATGTTTTGAATGGTGTTGAAATGGGTTTGAATGGATTGGGAATTGAAAAATAGGTGCAACAGACATTTCTAGGCAAAACATACAGGTAGGTCCACAAAAACCTATTGGTAGATCTAGTACGGATAGGTGCTGTCCCAAACAAAACCTACTGGTGGGACATAAAACCTACCGTTAGAACTTTTCCAGTAAGTAAAACTTACTGATAGATGGTTAAAATCTATCGGTAGAACTTTTCTAGTGAACAAAACCTACTGGTTACTTTTCCAAAAATCTGAAATTTTAAGAATGCTTGGCCAGGCTTTTGGGCTATGCGTTTATTAGTTCCAAGGACATAAATGGGAAAAGGAGGGTATGAAAAGTGGTACATTAGACCACGTTTGAATCAAATGACAAAACATATACAGGTATTTTCGCAGGTTGACGGGAGGTCAACGGTTGACAAAAGACCCCCGGTTTGAGGGGCATCACTGCTTGATTATTCTCCTTGTTATCCCTAACCCCTAAATATCATCCCTCAAAACATATTTTATATGGATGGAGGGGAATTTCACTTTCCCTTTAAGTAGTGTCAAAAGAAAGGGCAAGGAGATGGGAAAATGGGATGGTGGAAATGTGTTGTGTATGAACAAAAATACTCTCCAAGCGCAAGGAGATTTTTTGGATCGTGTTTTACTCGGAGGTACTCCAAGGTCATTTCCACAGGGAAGGATGTGAACTAATGGGAAGGTGATTTTGGGTGAAAGAAAGTGTAAAATCTTTTGTTGTTGAAATTTGTTTGGTGAAGTGTGTTTTGGTGAAAATAAAATGAGAAACAAATATTGGCTAATCCAAGAGGTCACTCCAATAGGGATACCATCTCAACTCGAATCCGTCCTCCAATAGAGTATAAATGTTCGATTGATTCGTGGAAATCCAGGGATAAGATGGCTGAGTATCTAACCATAAATCATGACTAGGCCTACAGAATATCAAAAACTCACCAACTTATCCACCCTCAAGCTACTCAAACCGAACCATTGAACTCTGAAAGAAGAGAGGAGAATGAGTTGAAATGGCATCCCCAAGTGGAGGTTTCCCTTGGTTTTGCCAACTAAAGGATTTAGCCACTCATGTTTGGGATGAAGTTAACAATGAAATGAGAATGCATTGCAAAGGAATGAAGTTCTTGAGTAATTAAATGCAAGCAAACATAAGCTATAAGTGAAAGCAATGAATACCCATTTTAAAAGTAAGAAAAAGAAGAACTTTGATGCATTGACGGTGAAAGCTTTAAAAGAGAATTAAACTTGCAATGAACTTGTAGGAACTAGCATTAATGAAATTCAATGAAGCTCTAAAAATTCTTATGGGAGATTACAAGACAATATATTGAGGAAAATGTAAAAATCTCAATTTCTCTCTAGAACACTATTCATCATCTACTACCCAAATTCTCTCTCTCTCTCTATATATTCTGTAATGTATCAAGTGCTGAACAAAATGGAGTCCTGCCTTGCCAAAAATGTCCATGGAGTAATGGCATAGCCTGCAGATGTGATCTCTATCCATAGGGCTGCAAGAGGAATGGGCAGGATAAGGGAGTGCAGACCCTGTCTGCACACCCAGCTTCTCTTGTCTTCTCTCTCCTAATTGATTATCATAGCTCCCAAAGTTTGCAGAGAGGTGTGAAAATGGATGAACAGTGTTGTGGGCATGTTAGAGGGAGTGGGAGACCAGTTGCTGGGATCCTCAAGGCAGTAGAGCATGGTTGTAGAAATGGGGGAGATTCAACAGATAGTACCGGTACTGTGTATCGGTACACCGAACTCCAAAGGCAAAATTGTACCAGTACTGTTTTTGCATTTTGACTAGTTTTTTGATTTCTTCAACTCCTAAGCTCTCCTCTAGCCACTCTTTCATCCTTAATCACCTTAACTAATTTGAGAAAACCTTAAGAAGCATCATTTGACATCTTTTATCTGCAATCACCAAATATTTTCATTAATAGCTCAATTAGTGCAATTACAATCATTTAATCCCCACAAGCAAGTTTAAATGGAATGATTAGCACATGAAATATGCAATATTTTTGTGCTAATCACACCCCCCAACTTGAGTTTTGCTAGTCTCTTAGCAAAATTTATTTTTCATTAAGATAGCGGGAACAACATACAACAATCCAATTCAATAAACAGTTCACCCCATTAATAAAAAAAAATGCAACAATCATACAACAATTAACAAAATAAACATGGACAAGATTGAACAGGAACTGTGGTTTTCCATTAATGTATTTTAAAGTTGGAGTACATAGAGTAGGACATCAAAAAGAAACCAAAACGGCCTACGACCCCATCCTAACCATATACCATCCAACACTTAAAGAAAACAACAACTACAAAAACAAAACTCCTATTCATCACCCTCTCCATCATCATCATCCTCTCCATCATCTTCCCCAGACTCTTTATCTTCCCCATACTCCTCGTCATCATCCTCTCCATCATCCTCATCATCAGCCTCAACTACTGTGGAGGCAGAGGAAACAGATGCAGAAGGGGCTGATGCTTGTGGAGTGGTTCCTTCTAGAATGGGCCTCCTTGGGAAGGTATGCATGAATATCTCTCTCAACATGGCCTTTCAAATCTTCTACCTTCTATTGCTCATCATAATTCTCAAGATCCACAATTCATTCTTCCTTGAATTTCAACATGCCCTCCAGCTCCAAGTGCTCCTCAACCAAAGTGTCGATTCTATTTACCTTATTTACTTCCTCATCATCACCCGATTGCTATGCCAAGTTGAATACATTGAGCTCCATTGTCACATTCCCAAATTTCAACTTCATTAGACCGTTCCTACAATTTATCAAGGCATTAGATGTAGCAAGGAAGGGTCTTCCAAGTATTACAGGAATTTGGGAGCTAAGGTTTACAACAGGGTGTATATCAAGCACAATAAAATCGACCAAAAAGTAAAATTTATCAATTTGAATTAAGACCTCCTCAATTACTCCCCTTGGTGTACGGATACTACGATCCGCCAATTAAAGCGTGATTGAGGTGGGCTTCATTTTCTCAAGCTAAAGCTGTTGATAAACCAAGTAGGGAAGAAGATTCACACTTGCCCCTAAATTGAGGAGTGTTTGCTCCACTCAACAATTTTCAATGGTGATGGCTATGGTTGGACAACCAGGGTCTTTGAACTTGGGAAGAGTATTGGTCCTCAATATTGAGCTCACTTGTTCTGTGAGGAATTCCTTCTTGTGGATATTCAATCTCCTTTTCACCATTCGTAGATCCTTCAAATTTTTGTACAAGATGGGATTTGCTTGCTGGCGTCAATAATTAGCGACCTTGACAGGTGGCCTCAAATGACTCGGGAAAGGGGCAAGCATGGGAGGAATAAACACACAATCATCAATTAATTTTTCTTTCTCAAAAACCTCTCTTTCTTTCTCTCCATTCACTGCACCCTTGTCAGCGTCACTTAAGATATCTTTTCCTTTTGGCAATGTGGTCTTGGGTGAAACCATTGGCAAAATGGTTTTTTAATTTCTTTGCCACTACGGAGGGTGGTGATAGCTTTTAGTTGCTCGCAACTCTCTCTCAAAGGCTCCGATGACTCAACAACATGTTGACCCCTTGGGTTCTCTTGTGGTTGAGTGGGGAACTTCCTCTTTTCTTGTTGAGAAGCCCCTATGGAGTTTGTCAACTTTGTGAGTTGGGCTCTTATATCATTGATGGTTGTGGCATTTTGGTTATTGATGGTAGTTCAGCTTTGAATGTAGGAGTGGACCATATCCTCCAAATTCATTTTGTGAGGAGGTTGGTATTTGGATGGATTGGACGTTCCTTGATAAAAACTTTGTGAAGGTGGACTTGAAAAAACAATTTGTGGTGGCGGGTTTGAGTGATACCCTTGTGGATTGGTCCTTGGGTATTGAGAGCTAGATGCTTGCTCTTGGCCATGGTATTGGTTTTTCCTGGGAGGCATGGGAGATGAATATGCACTTGACCTGTGAGGAATGCAGTTCTCATTTCTCCAACTGAAATTTATGTGATTACTCCACCTCAGATTGTAGGTGTTCGAATTGGGAGATAATGATTACCTTGGTTGGTTTAATGCATGGACTTGCTCATGGTATGCTTCCTTATGTAATGGAATGTTAGGACATTCCAATGTGGAATGCTCTACACTCTCACAAATTACACATCCCTCCATAATGTTAGAAATATTAGACACCTCATGTCTCCGATTGACTTCAAGACTCTAAACTTTCTTGACAATTTAGTAATTTTTGAAAGTAAGTCATCTCGGTCTCTCAAATCATATATCCCTCCCCCTTGTGGTTGACTACTACCCGAGGATATCCTCAGTACATCGTTGGGATCCCTAAATGTCCCAAGATTGTGCATTTTGGGGTAGTGTACTAAAGTAACCCAGGGCCTCATCAGGGTCTTTGTTCAAGAACTCGCCATTGCACATCATGTAAATGAATTGTCTATGGTTTGGTGTGATTCCTTCGTAGAAGAAACTTACCAGTTGCCATGATTCAAAGCCATGGTGTGGTATGGATTGTATTAACTCCTTGTAGCGATCCCAGCATTGATCAAATTGCTTATTAGGCTTTTTAGAAAAAAATTGAATTTCCTTTTTTAAAGCAGTGGTTCTATGAACGGGAAAAAATTTGTTTAAGAATTCAGAGAGCATTTGAGCCCAAGAGGTAATGGATCGAGGTCGCAAGGCATACAACCATGATTTGACTTTATCATTAAGGGAGAAATGAAACAATTTCAGTCAAGCCATGTCCTCCATAGCATAGTTAGCATTGAAGGTTGCAACTATATCCTCAAACTCCCTTATGTGGGTGTAGGGGTTTTGCTTGTCAAGCCCATGGAATGCAGGAAGTAGTTGCAACATCCCTGGCTTAACTTGGAAAAGATGAGCTTGGACCGGTAAATGGATGCAGAAGAGTGTGGTGCTACAGGTTGGTTGAAGAAAATCCCTCATAGACCTCGTTGGAAGGTCCATTGGGATGTCATTCCCTTCATTCACGGGAAGGGGAAATTGTATCCATGCATTATGCATTCTAGGTTCGGGAACTCCCCCACCCCTTGGAACATTTGGCATTCTAGGTTTGGGCACTCCGCCACCCCATTGAGCATTTGGATTGCCACCAAGATTATCAAAATTATCACCTGCATCCTCGGTTTGGTCAATATTCATGTCGGGGTCTCGTCTAACCAATTGGTTTTGTTCATCCCATTACCACATGCAGTGAACTATCTACAAATCAATTCATACAAAAACAAGGATATATATACCTGGAACAACGTACCTCAACCCATGATGACGATCATCGGACTTACCTCCGTCGCCTGGAAATCACTTTCTCAATTTGACACTTGCCTTCCCCGGCAATGGCGCCAAAAATGCTTGATTATTTTCATTGTTATCCCTAACCCCTAAATATCATCCCTTAAAACGTATTTTATATGGATGAAGGGGAATTTTACTTACCCTTTAAGTAGTGTCAAAAGAAAGGGCAAGGAGATGTGAAAATGGGATGGTGGAAATGTGTTCTGTGTATGAACAAAAATACTGCCCATCTAGTGTAGCTTCCCATTGTACCTACTCTTTGCTTTCGAGTTCTTCATCTAAGCCAAAATCTGAAAAATATGATGTTGTAGGGGTGAGCACTAAGCTCTGTAGCAACATCCTCCCAAACTTGAACAAGGTTTAGAAATCATATAAAATAGTTCGGTCTCTTTGTCACTCCCCAAATTTCCACAAACCCGGGGAATGAGTGAAACTGGAAAAGAAAAGTAAATGAAAGGTCATTAGGTTGGATAAATTGGTTTGTCATTCATTGCCCATGTTTTCCCAAAGTTTTTCAAACCACTTTTCTTCCATTTTTAGCTTATTTCTTCAAGGTTTCTAAACCCCCCTTTTGACATCTTTCCCACCTATTTAAAAGGTGTTTTACACACTTAACAAGTCTTTTAATTTTTCATAAAAGTTTTACATAACCTTCTTTGTTTCCATGCCTTTCCCCCCCTAATATTCACAATATTTCATATGCATTATTATATCACAACCCATGTAAATTAAACATACATCTCTTATTCTCAACATATACATCTAATTGCCCCCAATATACACATATGATACTCATTAAATAAAGACATCCCAAATATCATTTGAGTTTACACTCTTTCACATTAAAAAGGTCCAAGACTTTTAATCCACTACTTTTTCAAACTAGAATACAAGTCATTTGGGCTTATGCCCATATATACAAAATATGCCCAATGGCCAAATATACATTCAAGTCCCTTTCCTCTCCTTCCTCTAAGACTTTCTCAAGTCTCAAGTATCGGGAGCCTCATCTATAATATGAGCCTCATCTATAATATGACACCCACGAATGGGTCAGCTCAACTACTGGTATGATAAAAGGCTAATGCTAGGATCAAATTTAAGACGTGGCATGTGCAAGTGTACATTTTAAAAACTACACCCCCATAATCCCTCAATGCTCTGCAATGACAATAAGCATGACACATCCATGCAACTTATGCCACCCATGTCTCGCTTCATGGTCCGCCCCCGTTAGCCCGGGAGTACTGTCACTGGCCAGATTTTGGGTTTTTCACCATAGGATCTACACCCTTACAATGCATAGCACCAATTTCTCAACCCACAATATGTTCCAAGGATTCATGTATGCCAAGATGTCACGATTTTTTCAATGTAAATTCTATGAAACATTTCATCAAACACCTTATCTGAATGAATGTGAAGCACCATTCAATGGATTCAATATATGATCAACCTTCATATTCATTACTTCCACAATTTCTCAAAAAAAACTACAAATACACAAGTTACCAGCTCATGTAATAAATCATAACTCTCAAACTGCAAGAGTTTCTCTACATGAACATAAGTTATAATATAATAATCCAACACATAAGCAATATACACCTTCACCATAGCAACAAATAGTCAAGAAACTCAAAGAATATAAAAGTACTTAAACCACAAATTATAAGTTTTCAATGCAACTACCAACTAAATGATTTTCTAACACCACGTAAACACCTAAATCATTCAATCAACACATAGTAAGACAAGAAAACTTAAATCTATTCTCAACTTAGGAAAATATCATACCTAAAATGATTTTTCTCAAACCAAGGGAGTTGTGTTTGCTTCAAAGCCGAATTGATCTGTGAGAATATAGCTCTTGTTGAGAGTAACAACTTCTTAAAAGTAAGTCTTGCTAGAATCTTGGCCTAGGATTGAGTTTTGGTGGCTTGAAGATTGAAGAACCTTGGATTTTTCTTCCCTTTTCGTCCAAAAATGTGTACTGACCCTTCCCATCCCAAAAACACTGATATTTTTACACTAAAGGGCTGTATTTATAGTGGAGGGCAAAGGTGCAAAAAGACCCTTTTGCCCTTGATGAATCCGACACCCCGTTACACTACAACTCATCTCAAAACGCCTCAATTCGTCATTTTATTTTAACCAAAGTTCTTAAAATTATTTTAAATAAAAATTTTTAAAAATATATATTTTTGTTAGTGGCCAAATTTAGCCGATTCCACCTAGGCCGCCCGGGATACTTTTTTTGTCCAATTTTTGAAGGTATTTCTATTTAGGCTCAAATTCGCATAGTAGGTGTATTTTAACATTCTAAGCATGTTTTGTTTATATGACATACTCATATTATGCTTCTAAACATGACTTATACCTAAATGATGCATATGTAGTGCCCTACCGGCAAATGGTGCATGAATAGTGCCCCACCGGCAAAACTGAAAAATTTATCCTTACCTTTCAAATCTCTACATCCTTCCCCCCTTAAAAAAATTTTGTCCCGAAATTTAGAAATGTACCTCTATGAATAAACAACTCTGGATACTTAGCGCGGACTTTAGCCTCACGCTCCTAAGTATCCTCCTCGACCCCATGATAGTTTCAAAGAACCCTGACCAAAGGGATGATCTTGGCCCGCAAAACTTGGTCTCTCGAGTCCAATACCTCCATAGGCCTCTCATCATAAGAAACATCACCCTCCATTTGAAGATCTACCCAATCTAGCACATCTGAAGGGTCAGGATGTCTAGCAAAAGTAGGAGGTCTCATCCTCTGGAATGCCTTCATTACTTGGGTATCACTGGTCTCACCACCTGTAGTCCTGGTGTCCTATATGGCTTGTAAACACTTTTGCAAAATGGTCGCCACATCTTTAGCGCCAATGGTCTGCTCCACCTCCTCTGCTGGGGCAAGTGTAGGAGCAGCAGTAACGAGCTCCTCAGCTATATTATGAGCAGGAGCAACAGCTTGGGGCCTACCACACCGATGTGGTGCTATCGCTCTAGGCCTACCGCGCCTAGGCACTACAGGTCTAGCAGGAGTCCTCTTTGGTGGCATTTGTCTACAAGTCTAATAGGCATTAAAATATTAATACCTCTTTTCACATTAGACATAGGCATTTAAGAGAATAAGAAGCACATACATGTCAATAGCTCACACTTCAAAAGCGACAACTACAACATGTCCTAACATACACCAAACAAGTTCTTACACTTAAAATAATGCTCACCCAAAATTTAAAACTATGTGTCACGGCCTTATCGTGTTCAACAACACCCCACAGTCTCTAGGTATTTGAACCTAGGCTCTGGTACCAAGTTGTCACGCCCCGAATTTCCACAAACCCGGGGAGTGAGTGAAAATGGAAAAGAAAAGTAAATAAAAGGTCATTAGATTGATAAATTGGTTTCTCATTCATTTCCCATGTTTTTTCAAAGTTTTTCAAACCACTTTTCTTCCATTTTTAGCTTATTTCTTCAAGGTTTCTAAACCCCCCTTTTGACATCTTTCCCACCTATTTAAAAGGTATTTTACACACTTAACAAGTCTTTTAATTTTTCATAAAATTTTGACATAACCTCCTTTGTTTCCAAGCCTTTTTTCCTACCTACTATTCACAATATTTCATATGCATTATTATATCACAAACTACCCTCACTCGGTGGCCACAACCCAGGTAAATTAAACAAACATCTCTTATTCTCAACATATACATCTAATTGCCCCCAATATACACATATGATACTCATTAAATAAAGACATCCCAAATATCAATTCAGTTTACACTCTTACACATTAAAATGGTCAAAGAATTTTAATGCACTACTTTTTCAAACTAGAATACAAGTCATTTGGGCTTATGACATTCAAGTCCATTTCCTCTCCTTCCTCTAAGACTTCCTCGAGTCTCAAGTACCGGGAGCCTCATCAGTAATATGATATCCCACGAATAGGTCAGCTCAACTGCTATGAACAAATTTAAGGCGTGACATGTGCAAGTGTACATTTTAAAAACTAAAACCCCACAATCCCTCAATGCAATGCAATGACAATATGCATGACACTGTCATGCAACTCTATGCCACCCATGTCTTGCTTCACGTGTGAAACCCAGGAAAATTTAAACTTTTTTCGACTAAGGGCAAAATGGTAATTTGCTAATATTATGCAGGTTTAAAATACATATTTTATAGAGATCATATGGAACAACAGACTTCACCATTGGATTCGTACCACAAAATTGAGTTATCACGTCAATGTTTGTCGAATTCTGAGATAGTCGAATTTTACACATTTTTCAAGACAATTGGGTGACGAATGAACTTTTAAAGGTCTCCAAAAATAAAAATTATAAAATTTTATTATAACTGAGTAAAAGTTCAAATAAAATTGATTTGAACAAAAATTGGAATTTAATGAAGTCTTTTCGGGTTAAAAACCAACCCAGAAGTAAAAAAACGAGCGGGGCAATGTGGACCACGGAATTAAAAGTATAAATAGGGTTTAATATCTGAAAAATCAGATATTTTTCTCACCCATTTGGCCGGCTAAGCTCAGGTGTGAGAGAAGAGAGAAAAGAGAGAGAAGAGAGAAATCCATTTTCTGCTTTCTTTTTTGATCTAAAGGAGTTATGTCGGTCGAAATTGCTCGATCCAAGAATTAAAGTTGGTCTACGTGACTAAGGCTACGCGTACGTACCAAGAACAAAGATTTTCACCGAAGATTCAAAGATAGAGCTTTGGAAAAATCAAAGATTTTGGAGATAGGAGGTGCCTAGAGGGTTTTACCTTTCTTTTACGTGTTAAGAGGTAGGGGGTTCTCCTACTTGGGTTGATTTCCAACGTAGAATGCTCTGAATGGATGGTTGGAAATATGTAATATATATATATATATATATATATATGTGTGTGTGTGTGTGTATGTGTTGACCTATATATATATATATGTATGGTTATGGAAAGGGGAAATGAGTCTAAGAAGGACTTAAATTAAACTCTAGCTTAAATATGATTTGTGGGAGTTATGTGAACCATTTCTTGGTACTTTATGATATTTGGTGTATGTGGGCAATATTATGTGATGACATGATATCCTTACATTGAAGGTGTTTGATTAAATGCCTTAGATAAGTGAATGTTGTTATTTTGATGCAAATAACATGTTTGAGATGTTGTGATATGTGAACATATGCTTAGTGGTATATTGAGCATAATGATGAATTATGGAAGTTATGTGCATATGACATGAAATTCCATGGAATATGATTAATATTGCTCATATGACATTCATTACATTTTGGACATGAGGTTGCATCACATTCATGAGCTTAAGCATGAGTGTGGGTGTGTATGCATGAAGTAATCAATACCACTCTTGGTAATTGATATGTAGACTCGGAGATGTTGGATCGAAGATCCCTTGGAGTCGCATGTTGCATGAGAAAAACTTGTGTCGGGTATAGCAAGTAGGGGTAGACACTCCCTCGGGTGAAAATCCTGGCCACTTGGTTCATACACTTCCCTGAGGTGAAATTTCAGAAAAGTGTAATGGTGTACGGAGCCAGCGGTGTGATTCCGGAATCCGATACCCAACAAAGACACATGGTTTTGTTGTATAAAATTTTCATTGAATGGGAAACATCCAACAATGAAAGGGTTTTCAAAGCATATAAATTGTATTTCAAAATGATCGTTGGATGTTTTTCATCAATGATAAAGGTTTTACACGTTCATTGCATAGTGTGGTGAGGGCCGGTGAAGGCTCGAGTTGAGGTGCGTGAGTGAATCTCATTTCATTCATGGCATGGCATGGGTGATTCCAACATGAATTGCATATTCTTGTATTGGAATGGATATTGGTTGTGTGTTGTTGTCTGAGGTCATTACATACACATCTAGGAGGGAAGTAGCCTCTGTAGGAAACTTTCTACTGAGCGTGACTCACCCTATATGGAAAAAATTTCAGGTACGGGGTATATTCCGATGGATGACACACATTGGGGCCTTTAAGGCGAAGAAGAGCCAGATTGTAGCTCTTCAACCGAGTTTTATGTAAAACTTTTGGGTTAATTCCATTTTGGCATGTAAATTATATGGAACGAGTGGTAATAGATTTGTATGAACCATGAATAATGTAGAAAAAATGTTATTATACATGTTTGGAGTGGTTTTGGAAAGGGTTTGATTGGATTGGAAATAAAAAACTAAAGAGGCATAAAATTCCGGGCAAAACCTTACGGAAGGTCATAACAACCTTCCGGATGGTTAATGCAGACTTTTGGCCCAGCAGGTAAAACCTTCCGGAAGGTTAGTGTAAATTGAATTCCAGTAGACAAAACCTTCGCGAAGGTCTATAAAACCTTTCGGAAGAACTTTTCCAGTGAGCAAAACCTTTCGAAAGGTCTATGAAAAACCTTCCGAAAGGTTTTCTAAAAATCTGAAATTTTAAGAATACATTGCCATGCTTTTGGGCTATGTGTTCTTTGGTTCCAATGACTCAAATGGACTTTAAATGAGACACAATGGGGTATGTTGAATCTCCATGGGATTGAATGAATTAAAGGAAACATGGATCCACGCATGAGTTGTAATCCCGGTTATAGGGATGTAATAGACGTGATGTCGAGTTATGCGACAATTACAGATATTTTTGCGGGTTGACGGGAGGTCAACGGGACCCCCGGTTTTAGGGGCGTGACACCACGGTTTGCCCCCGTCAGCCCGCGAGTATTGTCATTGGCCAGATTTTGGGTTTTTTACCACAGGATCTACACCCTCATAATGCATAGCACCAAGTGCTTAACCCACACTATGTTCCAAGGATTCTTGTATACCAAGATGCCATGATTTTTCTGAATGTAAATTCTATGAAAAATTTCATCAAACACCTTATCTACATGAATGTGAAGCACCATTCCATGGATTAAACATATGATCAACCTTCATATTCCTATGAAACATTTCATCAAACAACTTATCTACATAAATGTGAAGCACCATTCAATGAATTTAAACATATGATCAAGCTTCATATTCATTACTTTCACAATTTCTTAAAAAAACTACTAATACACAAGCTACCAACTCATGTAATAAATCATAACTCTCAAACCACAAGAGTTTCTCTACATTAACATAAGTTATAATATAATAATTCGACACATAAGCAATATACACCTTCACCACAACAACAAATTGTCAAGAAATTCAAAGAATATAAAAGTACTTAAACCACAAATTCTAAGTTTTCAAAGCAACTACCAACTAAATGATTTTCTAACATCAAGTAAACACCTAAACCATTCAATCAACACATAGGAAGACAAAAAAACTTAAATCTATTCTCAACTTAGCAAAATATCATACCTAAAATGGTTTTTCTCAAACCAAGGGAGTTGTGTTTGCTTCAAAGCCGAACCGATTGGTGAGAATATAACTCTTGTTGAGAGAAACAACTTCTTAGAAGGAAGTCTTGCAAGAATCTTGGCCTAGAATTGAGTTTTGGTGGCTTAAAGCTGGAAGAACTTAGGAATTTTCTTCCCTTTTTCTCCAAAAATGTGTACTGATCATTCCCATCCCAAAAACACTAATATTTTTACACTAAAGGGTTGTATTTATAGTGGAGGGCAAATGTGCAAAACGCCTCAATTTAAATATTTTATTTTAACCAAAGTTCTTAAAATTATTTTAAATGAATATTTTCAAAAATATATATTTTCGCTAGTGGCCGGATTTAGCTGGTCACACCTAGGCCGCCCAGGATACTCTTTTTGTCCAATTTTTGAAACTATTTTTGTTTATGCACAAATTCCCATAGTAGGTGTATTTTAACATTCTAAGCATGTTTCTCTTCTATGACATACTTATAGTATGCTTCTAAACATGACTTACACCTAAATTATGCATATATAGTGTCCTACTAGCAAATGATGCATGAATAGTGCCCTACCAGCAAAACTGAAACATTTATCCTTATTTTTCAAATCTCTACACTCTTTTTCTAAAATATCATATTTAACTTGAATTAAAACAGTGACAATTTATTTGATCACAAGTTAACGCAATGACAATAAATTAATTGAAAAGAATAAACATGTTAGGATTAAAGAAAAATAATAAATTATACAATAGCCTTATCCCACAATCTCATGTATGTTGGTTGCTTTCCATGAATCTACCCAACGAATTTTACCTCGTTCACCCATCACAATGACACAATCCCAAACATTTTAGGAAAGGCATATACCATTTCCCACGGCATTGACAAATCCTTCATAGGAAAGGTATATCATCCCTCAGCCTCGAACTTACGTGAACAATAGTGGTTGCTCTCACAAACAATAATCAACTACAAGTGTTAGGTAACCATCACACCCCCCACTGGGATAGACTAACCTCTATCACTCTACGACAATGCTTGAATGCAATTCAGGTACATCACAACAACCATAAAAGAGATGCAAAAACAACAATTTTCTCAAATTACACGTACATCAAAAACCCCCAAATTTTCGTAGGTATCTTCTCCATTAGAATAATTTAAGAAAATATGCAAGAGATCATCACAAATAATATTTTGTTGTTCAAAACAAAGAACTAGATATTGAAAACCAAGAACCAAGGGATATTAAGAAGAAAAAATCCATTTCTCTCAAAAACTAGGGTTTCCAAGTAAAGAGGAGAAATTTAATGGCCATATAACCACAGCTTTGTTTAAAACATGGTAAAAAGTGCAAAAGCGTCAAGAGACAGGGATTTCATAGTATATACTTAGGATCGAGAGTAAAAACATACATACAAATAAATGCCCTAGCCTCAATATACAAGAATGGAAGAAAATCCCTACCTTGGTGTTCTTAAAAAAAAACTAGGGCTTTGATCCAATCCAATGTGCAAATCCCGTTTGATCTTGTGTTTTTTCCTCTCTTTCTTTCTCTCTAAGGTTTCCTAGGGTTAGAAATATTAAAATTGGGCTAATGGAGGCGTCATTATGTATTTATAGGGTGAAAAATGGACCCCAGATTGTGACTTAAAATTTGTGGAACGTAAACTCTCTAGACAGTAGCGTACCGGTACGGTAACTTCTGGGCGTACCGGTACGGTCTGTTCCATTTTGCCTATTTCCTTTGGTTTTCATTTTCAATCCATTCCAAACCCTTCCAAAACCAACCCGAACTTATACAACATACATTTGGACATCAAACATAGTTGGTGCAAGTTCGATTACAAAATATTTCATATATTTACTTGCTACATATTAAAATAAAAGTGTGGGGGTTTACAAAAATCCCTTCCATATTTTTTCTCTTGCTCATCCAATAAATTCTTGGAAGATATTGAAAGATATCCCTAAATATTTTGTCAATCAAAGCTTGGGAGAAGGAGTCCTCGCATCAGAATTACACTAACCTATTGGTAGGAAGCATAAAACGGCCTACCAGTAGAATTGTTCATTGTTGTCATTCTACTGGTTGTCTTGCTGTTCTATTGGTAGAACACATTTCTGTCTTCAACCTATAGGTAAAACAAGTCTATGTTTTACTTCTACCAATATGAGTGGCCTTTTTCTGAGTTTTACTTGTAATGCTCATGGCTTAACTCTTGGATCTCCTAACTTATTGCCAAAGTCTGCCGCAACATCAAAATGTATATAAAACCTTGCTTCTACATTCATTTACCTACAAAGTCAAATATTCTCCATAAAACACAAAACTAAACTAAAACAAAATATATAACTAATAAACAAAGCTAAGATAGGTGGTTGGAGATATAAAAACACTCAATATTATGTACTCAGCACACCCCCCGACTTAAGCCTTACTAGTACCTAACAAACTTAAAATAAACAAAATATTAAAATAAAATCTAAATTACAAAACCAGTTTTGTAGGCAATCACGATTGCAATTAACAAATGCAATAAGCCTTTAATTCTCTATGTTACCCCTAGTGAACGAGTTTTGTCCCGTGAATATTTCCAAAGAAGGTATCTACAAACTTCCTTTTACTCATTCCCAAATTTAGAACATATTATTAATTCGGAATCAGCAATAAATTTAAAAACAATTCACCATCCACTCGAATCATTCACATAAAAGGTAAGCTATAGATTTAAATGCTATGTAAAAGTATTCACATCCACCTCAATAATAAAAACTCCTGTGTATATGAAACGATTGTGAAATTTATAAAAAAAATCCACTTCTCTACTAGCTATCCAATTTAAATGTGTTAGTTATGTTTTTATTTTGAATATGTAATTTCTCTCCTCGTATATAACTTATGTGTGACATAGTCAAGATAATCAAAGGTTTTCTATTTTGAGAGTGAATCCTTAGTGAGATTTAGATCAAAGTAATGAAATAGCCTTGGCATAATCTAATGAAAGAATGTTAAAGCAAATGAAAGTAATATAACTAATATATCTCATATTTCATCATTGAGTACATAAACTTGCCACAATTCTTAAGATCAAATAGGACTTTAATTCATTGTAATTTGGTATTGTGTAAATCAGTTATAGAAGCAAAGGACAATTAGAAATTCAAAAGAGTATCTCGGAAATACAATTTATTCACCCAAATCTCTTTCTTTGAAAATAATAGCTCAAGACATGTATTTTTTCTATCTTTCCCTTCCCAACACTTTTTTTAAAGATAATTAATTTTTTCTTCTTTCTTTCGGTCATAGCCTTTCTTTTTTCTTTTTTCTTTTTTAGGATTTCAGCAATAAACTCAAGTACTTATCCTCCTCATTTTTCTTAATTTTTTTTTCTTTGACATCTTTTTTTCTTTCTTTTTATAGTAGCCACCATCCCCTTTCCAAATTGTAAACAATATCAATCCCAGGAAAACCAAAAATGAGATAAACACATTTATGACTGGCTTGGTGATTTTCATGTTTAAAAAATAAAATTTTCATTAAAGCTAAATCACGGCTACTACAAATGATGCTAAGAAAGAATAGGCTAAGGTTCAAATTAATTCAAATATGGTCTAAAATATTTTCTCAAAAATGTATGCCAAGGTAATTCTAACATTAAGTTATAATCACCTAACTACCTCATATACTATAACCAAAACAAAAATAATGAAATTATTAAAAGAGATTGAAATTGAAAGAATAGTTTTTTGAGTAAATCTATTATATCCCTCCAACAATGGCACAAAACTCGCATAGGTTATACATTCATCTTCACTATAGATATAAAGTTTTTTAAGATGTGCATCTCATTTAATAAATTACAGAAATGATACGATCATGGCCCACATAAAATTGTGTTTCAAATGAAAACATGAACATGATACTCAAAATTCTCATCCTAATTAAGAGATAATAATACAGTCTAAATCGAATTTTTTATAATTCAATTTTTTTAGTTTTTTTAAATTTTAAATTTTTTTCTAAAAAAAAGAATAGCACATGGTGATTGTAAATAGTGGTATAACCTTTACCCCCAACTTAAATCATGCATTGTCCTCAATGTGATCCACAATAATGCAATGAGAAAATAAAATTGTAAAGGAAGAAAGACACCTAAAATTGAGCTCCGTCAATAAAACCACGGCTGCAAAACAAAAATAAATACACTACACAAAAAGAAATAACAAAATAATAAAATTACATAGAAAATAAAACACACAAGAAAAATAAACCATTAAAAAAAATATGCACACCCCCCCCCAACATAGACCCAACATTATGTTCAACGAAAGATATTAATATGTAACTCTAAATAATAATGGGTAGATGGTAAAAGGGTCTGAGCAAATAAAAACATAACATAAATAAATAAATCTAACTACAATGTACAAGAAAAAGAAAAAAAAATAACTAATTATCAATCTAGTTTTAACTGAGATATATATTTCTTATTTTGAAATTTTAAAATTTTAAAAATTTAAATTTTTGGTGTTTGATTAACCCTAAAAAATTGTAGAATAGAATTAGGGTTTTACGGTTAATAGTGTGTGTAAATTGAATTAAAATGATTAATTTAAATATTATTATGCCTAATTTTTAAATTGTATATCTTGTAGGGTTTCAAATGGAATCAAGGAAATACTAGATGTATGAAAGTGTAGAGGCTAAACAACAAAGGGAGGAAATTATAAATCCAAAGTCAAAAAAGTCAACAATGGTGGGCTAAGTAACAAAAAAACCAAAAAATCACTACCGTCTGAATGGTGGAAGGGAAAAAGAGGATTAACACGACTTAGCTACTTGTCTGAAAGCAAAAGCAGAATAAAAAGGTGAGTAACTTCATTTGATAAAGCTAGAAAGCAACTGAAAGAGACACATAGTTCAAGGTTGGCTAGCTTAGTCAGTATAACCTTTCCTTCTCTAGTGCCTATAAATAGCCTCAGTCAGTCAATTTTTAGGGAGACTTCGCTCAACAAGGAATTCAGAGCTAGAAAGAAGGAAACCCTGCCCTAAACACTTTCCAAGCTAGGAACTCTCTTCTTCTACATTTCTTTTTCAGCCTTTCTACTTGGAGGGTTGAAGAGTGGTGGCGTTTCAACTATTCCTCAGGGAATGACTTATTATATTTTTTTTTCTGTTGTAATGGAATTATCTCATCCTTCTTGCTTGTCTGCAGCAATGAAGTGTGAGTAGTCCATTTCTACTCTTTGGTAAAGAGTGAAAACATGTGTAATGTTGGTTGTATTATGAAAATACTGATGTTTCACTTATACATTAATGTTTATACCTCCCGTAATCAATGGATGGTTATTACTATTATATGCTCATGGTTATGAATACCGAACAAATCTTACTGCGATATACCATTTTATCTATAAGTTATTACATACATCATGCATGATTCAGTGATGCATGTAGTTGGGTTTTATCTAACAATCAGTAGATTGGTTATAGACGGGGTTAAATCTTGACATAGCTAATGATTTTGATTCAATGCATAAACCAAAACTCCATCTTCATTAAATCATTGACCTGCCAATCGAATAGCTAAAATAAACCTTTTGAATGGTTCTCCTTCAAGTTTACTATAGTTATTTAGTTGTTGTATGGTACATACACCTTTCGGCTTGCCTAATCAGTTGTCGTGATATGGTTCAGTTTATACATCAAACCTACTAGTTAACTTTTTAGTAAAATGGAAGTTAATTGTTTTAAGGTGATATTTTTATAGTAAAGAAATAAAAAGCATGTTGGATCCTCAAATTAAAGAGTATTTTTTTTCAATTATTAATATTAAGAGTTTAGTTTAAGTATTCATTTGGTAATTCTAAGTTTACACCACAAGCCATTGTAAAGCACACTACGTGCATGACAATCTAATCTTTTCTATTTTTCAAATCCAACAGTTAGCTCCTTGTGGGTTTGACCTCGGACTTAGTCGAATAATAGTATAATTTGACTACTTATACTTGAGGGTATGACTTAAATCAAGTTAAGCTTTTGACGTCGTTGCTAAGGAGTTGCTATGATTTGAAAAAAGAATAGTGAAGTTCTCTAGTTTGTATTTTATGTGTATATATTATTTGTTTTATTTTTATTGTTTATGTTTGTTAAGTCATCAGTAGTGTCCATAAATCAGTCTAGTCCTTTGTCTTCATCATCTTTATCACAAGTTTCTTCAGACTCTTTTGAGTTATATGTGGCTTATAATAATCAAAGAAAACAAGATGTGATTTAGAATGTCAGACATTTGAGAGAATATTTGCATCATACACGCACTATGTGCCTTCATGTTTTTCTCTCCTCACAAATGCTCCAAATTCTAATATTAAAGCAGGGACAATACTTTTTTTACTGTATTTTGATGGTCTTGAGTTTGAAAATCCTTATTTGTATATGAAAGGATATGAGGAAGTGTGTGGTGCATTGCAAGATAATTCTAAGACTTAAAATTCTTTAAATTCTTTAAACAACGGCTAAATTCTTAAATAGCTCAATCCATTCCAAGTTGGCAAGTTTTGCGAATTGAATTTTTCAATAAACTTTTCCCTATGCATTGCACCAATACATTGGCAAGTTTTGCGAATTGAATTTTTCAATAAATTTTTCCCTATGCATTGCACTAATGCATTGAGAGGTCAAATCATTAATTTTTGTGTGAAAGTGGGAGAAAATATTTATCAATGTTGGGGGAGAATTAAGGATCTTCTTTAAGTATGACTGATTAGCATAAAAACATTGCATATTTCATGTGCTAATCATTCCATTTTCACTTGCTTTTGGGGATTAAATGACTGTAATTGCACTACTTGAGCTATTAATGAATATATTTGGTGATTGCAGATAAAAGATGTCAAATGATGCTTCTTAAGGTTTTCTCAAATGAGTTAAGGTGATTGAGCATGAAAGAGTGGCTAAGGGAGAGCTTAGGAGTGGAAGAAATCAGAAAATCAGTCAAAATGTAAAAGCAGTACCAGTACGCAATATCGGTATGGTTTGGCCTCTATAAGAAATAGTATTGGTACAATTTTGCCTCTGTAGTTCGGGGTACTGGTACATAGTACCGGTACTGTCTGTTTAATCTCCCCCATTTGTGCAGCCACACTCTACTACCTTTAGGGTCCCACCAACAGGTCTCCCACACTCCTCTGACACACCCACAACGTTGTTCACCCCTTTTCACACCTCTCTGCAGACTTTGGGAGCAATGATAATCAATGAGGACAGAGAAGACAAGAGAAGCTGGGTGTGCAGATAGGGTCTGCACTCCCCTGTCCTACCCATTCCTCTTGCAGCCCTATGGATGAAGATCACATCTGCAGGCTAGGCCATCACTCCATGGACATTTTTGGCAAGGGAGGACTCCATTTTGTTCGGCACTTGATACATTACAGAATAGAGAGAGAGAGAATGTTTGGGTAGAAGATGATGAATAGTGTTCTAGAGAGATAAATTGAAATTTTTACATTTTCCTCAATATATTGTCTTGTAATCTCCCGTAAGAATCTTTAGAGCTTCATTGAATGTCGTTAATGCTAGTTCCTACAAGTTCATTGCAACTTTAATTCTCTTTTAAAGCTTTCACCATCAATGCATCAAAGTTCTTCTTTTTCTTACTTTTAAAATGGGTATTCATTGCTTTCACTTATAGGTTATGTTTGCTTGCATTTAATTACTCAAGAACTTCATTCCTTTGCAATGCATTCTCATTTCATCGTTAACTTCATCCCAGGCATGAGTGGCTAAATCCTTTAGTTGGCAAAACCAAGGGGAACCTCTACTTGGGGATGCCATTTCAACTCATTCTCCTCTCTTATTTTAGAGTTCAATGGTTCGGTTTGACTGGGTTGAGGGCGGATAAGTTGGTGAGTCTTTAATATTTCGTAGGCCTAGTCACGGTTTATGCTTAGATACTCACTCATCTTATCCCTAGCTTTCCACGAATCAATTGAACATTTATACTCTATTGGAGGAGAGAGTCGAGTTGAGATGGTATCCCTATTGGAGTGACCTCTTGGATGAGCCAACATTTGTTTATCATTTTATTTTCACCAAAACACACCTCACCAAAGAACTTTCAATAACAAAAGATTTTACACTTTCTTTCACCCAAAATCACTTTCCCTTTGGTTCACATCCTTCCCCATGGAAACGACATTGGAGTATCTCCACATAAATCATGATCCACAAAAATCTCCTTGCACTTGGGGACGTGGATCCCGAAGTGGATGTTTAGGGTCGTACTCCCCTTTGTACTAGACTAGGGAATTCCTTTTGAGACTATGTAGAGTCTAACCTTTTGTTATTCCGCTACAAGTTCAAATTTGATTCTCTTGGATGTAATTACCTTAGTTAATCATATTCTTTTGAATACGATGGTCATGCCTTGACGTAGCAAATGTTATGAATGATGAAATGAAATTTTCTATACTTATGGTTTATATTAGTGTCTCTCATGATGTGAATGATTTTTAGATAGTAATGTTGTCCAAGGTGAATTTTGGGGCGTTACAACTTTGGTATCAGAGCCTAAGCTTTAGGTCTTACATGGGAGCTGCAGGTTATGGATTACCACTAGAAAAGTAGGATTATGTTGAATGAAATTTTTGATCTAAAATTTTATACAAACCTTATGCTTTAGATTAAAAGTATAGTTAGGATTTCTTGTACATCAAGGAAACTAAATGGTGAATTGATGTGCAGGATGGATGGACGACGTGGACGTGGACGTAGATATAGACGTGGGCGTGGTCGTAGAGGTCAAGCGAAACCACCACCACCACCACCACCACCACCTCCCGATGCTATGAACGACATATATCAATGTCTAAGGGAGCTAACCACTCTGGTACAACACCAGAATAGAAACAACAACCACAACAGTGGGGTTCATCCACTAGCTCAGGTACCGGGCAACGGGGAGGAAAATCAAATGATGGTAGTTCTTCAAAAAATTTGAGACAACGCCCACCTACTTTCCAAGGAAGCTTTAACCCCTTGGATGTGGATAAATAGATCCGTCAGGTGAAGAAGATGTGTGATGGCATATGAGTTGTTGAGGATTTACGGGTTGGCTTGGCTATATATCTATTAGAGGGAGAGACAGACCATTGGTAGGATTCAATAAAGAGAAAGAGGAACACAAATGCTATTACCTGGGAGGAATTTGATAAAATCTTCTAGGACAAGTACTTTCCTGAATCCGTTAGGGACAAGATGAGTGTAGATTTCCTAGCTCTACGATAGGGCAGCATGATGGTAGCCGAGTATGAGAGGAAGTTTGATGAGCTATCTCGATATACCACGGAGTTCATTTCCACCGAGGCCAGGAGGGCCAAACGCTTTGAGCAGGGCTTGAGGCCTGTCATCTAGGAGAAGCTTGTGGCCTACAAGATCCGAGACTATGGGGATCTAGTTGATAGAGCTGCACTGGTGGAGCGAGACTTGGAGGACAACCAACGACGATAGAATTTAGCAAGGGGAGGCCTGATTCGGACAACTGCTAGCAGTAGTGGATAGAGAGGGCAGCACCATATCGTCACCCAAACCAGGTGGCCGAATAGAGACTTCAAACAGTTTGAGGTGATGGGGTTACTCATAATCGAACAGGCACTGACCCACGTCAATGCTTTGCATGTAGAGGTGTTGGGCACTTCAGAAATAACTGTCCATCATTGCCACCAAAGAACAACCAAGCAGCTGGACAAGTAAATACTAATAAGCCACCACTACCTAAGCCACTACAATAGAGACTGTTAGGAGCTATAGCACCCGGCGGTGCCAATTAAGGGAGAGTGTTTACATTGACTCAATCGGAGGAAGATACTTCCAATGCCGTTATGGAAGGTATTGTTCTTCTCTACAATTCTTGGGCCCGAATCTTATTTGACCTCAGTGCTACTCATTCATTCATACACACTACATATGCTCTTAATTTGGATTAGACTTTGGTAAGTTAGAACATGCCTTGAGTATTGACATGCCTACAACGTAACGGTTGGCTACTAGAAGGGTGGTAGGGGTTGTGTGCCTCGAATTAAGGAGCAAGAGTTAATTGTAGATTTGGTTGTGTTAGACATGAAGGGGTATGACATAATATTTGGGATAAACTTGTTGTCTACCTTCCGTGCGGTAATGGATTGTTTTCGTAAACGAATTTCATTTTAATTACCGGGAGGTGTAGTTTTTTAGTTTCATGAATGATAGAAACTCTTTCCATCCATTTTCTACTATGGGTAGTAGATTATTGAAAGCTAAGGCGGGGAGCAATTTGAGTTTCTTGGCCAACTTAATGGGTAATGATCGGGATAAATTCCATGCAAACGTGGTGTTGATAGCATCCGATTTTTTGGATGTCTTCCTAGATGAACTACCCGGGTTACCCCCACGGAGAGAGATTGAGTTTACAATCGATCTATATCTGGGAACCGAGCTTATATCCATTGCTCCCTATCGGATGGCACCTTTGGAGTTGAAGGAGCTAAGGAAGCAATTGGACCAGCTATTGCCTATTGGGTTTATTAACTTAAGCACTTCACCTTGGGGAGCTTCGATCCTCTTTGTGAAGAAACATGATGAAACACTTTGACTATGCACAGACTACCGAAGGTTGAATCGAGTGACAGTGAAGAATAAATATTCATTGCCACGAATAGATGATTTGTTCGATCAGCTAAGGGGTTCTAAGTATTAATCCAAAATTGATCTTCGCACAGGGTACCATTAACTGCGGATTAAGGAGGAGGATATTCCTAAGATAACTTTTTGTACCCGGTATGGTCATTTCGAATATACGACAATACTGTTCGGATTCACTAATGCTCCAGCAACCTTCATAGACTTTATGCACAGGGTATTTCGGCCATATCTAGATCAATTTTTTATCGTGTTTATTGTTGACATATTAATCTATTCACGGACACAAGAGGAACATGCACGCCATCTCTCAATTGTGCTATAGACATTGAGAAAGCATAAGCTATATGTCAAGATGAGTAAATGTGAGTTCTAGATGAATGAAGTGAAATTCCTTGGCCATGTTGTGTCGAAACAAGGTGTAGCCATTAACCCCACAAAGATTGAAGTTGTGATGAAATGGGAATCACCGAGGAATGTGACCGAAGTACGTAGTTTCATGGGATTAGTAGGCTACTATCAGAGGTTTGTGGAAGGGTTCTCAAAGATAGCTATGCCAATGACTCGCCTTACAAAGAAAGAGGAAAAATTCTTATGGACTCAGGGGTGTGAACAAACCTTTCGCACCTTGAAGGAAAGGTTGACAACAGCTCCTGTCCTCATTATCCCGAGTAATGAGGAAGGATATGATGTGTATACCGATGCTTCATTACGAGGCTTGGGATGTGTGCTTATGAAAGGAGGTAAGGTTATTGGTTATGGATGAAGACAACTGAAGATCCATGAGAAAAATTATCCCACTCATGACTTAGAGCTTGAAGCTATGGTTTTTGCTCTTAAGTTGTTGAGGTTTTAACTATATGGAGAAAAGTTTCAAGTGTTTTCTGATCATAAGAGCCACAAATACATCTTCACACTCAAAGAAGGTGGATTGAATATCTATAAGTCTATGAGTTCACACTCAACTACCACCCGGGGAAGGCTAATGTAGTAGCAGATGCACTTAGCAGAAAGTCTCAGGGTGAAATCAATGTCCTTGCTATTAATAGATGGAAGATGATAGATTCCTCAGAGGAGTTTGATCTATGGGTGGATAGACCAGAGGATTGATCGTGCTTATTTAATCTCATAGCTCAACCAATTCTTTGACAAAGGATTGTGGAGTTACAATGATTAGATACAGAGTTAGAAACTATCCGGGGTAGATTGGAAAGGAATGAGATGATTGAGAATTGGACAATACATAATGATGAGTTACAGTTTCGTGGGAGACTATGTGTACCAAACAATGACCAAATAAGGGAAGAAGTGTTAGGTGAGTGCCATAGTTCAAAATTCTCCATACATCCGGGTAGTATTAAGATGTATAGGGACATGAAGCATCAATATTGGTGGGAAGGAATGAAACAAGATGTGGCCAAGTACGTTGTGAAGTGTGAAGTGTGTCAGCAGGTGAAGATTGAGCATCAAAAACCTAGAGGATTATTACAGTCCTTGCCTATCCCATAATGGAAGTGGGATCACATTACCATGGATTTTGTGTCGGCTACTGTATGGGTCATTGTAGATAGACTCACCAAGGCAGCACATTTCCTGAGTATGAAGACCACTGACACTTTAGAGACCTTGAGCAAGCTTTATATCCATGAGATTGTTCAATTACATGGCATTCCACTCTCTATCGTGTCAGATCGTGATTCCCGTTTCATGGCACACTTTTGGCAAAGTCTACAACGAGCTATGAGAACAGAGTTACACTTTAGCACTGCCTTTCATCCCCAAACAGATGGCCAATCCGAAAGGGTGATACAAATTTTGGAGGCCATGTTACGAGCTTGTGTGTTGGACTTCAAGGGAAGTTGGAGCGATTGTTTCTCGTTGGTAGAATTTGCATACAACAACAACTTTCAATCTAGTATTGGCATGGCACCGTATGAGGCACTGTATGGAAGACCATGTAGGTCCCTAACTTATTGGTTGGAAACGGGAAAGAGTAGCTTCTTTGGGCCAGAGATTGTCCAGGAGACTACGAAGAAAATTCAACTCATCTGAAAAAGATTATGCATGGCACAAAGCAGACAAAAGAACTATGCGGATAAAAGACAAAGACCCTTGGAATTCCAAGAGGGGGACTATATGTTCCTCAAGGTGTCACCTAATAAAGGGGTGTTTAGATTTGGCAAGAAGGGGAAATTAGCACCAAGATACACCAGACCATTTGAAGTGATCCAAGCTGTGGGCAAAGTGGGATATCAACTTCGGTTATCAGCTCAGTTGTCAGGGGTGCATAACATATTCCATGTGTCAATGTTAAGAAAGTGTCAAACGGATACAACGCATGTCGTGGATTTGGAGGATATTGAAATTCAAGATGGAGCAACATATAAAGAACAACCGGTGAAGATTCTCGACACCAAGGAGAAGATGCTTCACAACAAAGTCATTCAACTGGTGAAAGTCTTGTGGCAACACCATGGAGTGGAGGAAGCTACTTGGGAATCGGAGCTAGAGATGCAAGAGAAGTACCCCCATTTGTTCGCTACTTGAGGTAAGTTTCGAGGACGAAACTTTCTTTAAGGGGGGTGGATTGTAAACCCCCACACTTTTATTTTATTACGTAGCAAGTAAATATATGAAATTGTTTATAATTGAACTTGTACCAACTATGTTTGATGTCCAAATGCATGTTGTATAAGTTCGGGTTGGTTTTGGAAGGGTTTAGAATGGATTGAAAATGAAAAACAAAGGAAACAGGCAAAACTAAATAGGCAGTACCGGTACTGTGTATCGGTACACCCGGAAGTTACCGTATTGATACAGCATACCGGTATGTTACTGTCCAGAGAGTTTACTGTACCGGTATGCATTACCGGTACGCTCTGTAAGTTCCATAAATTTTAAGTCACGATATGGGGTCCATTTTTCACCCTATAAATACATAATGATGCCTCTTTTAGCCCCATTTCAACATTTCTAACCCTAGGAAACCTTAGAGAGGAAGAAAGAGAGGGAAAAATGCAAGATCAATGGGGATTTTCACATTGGATTAGATCAAAGTCCTAGTTTTTTTTTTCAAGAACACCAAGGTTGGGGTTTTCTTCCATTCTTGTACATTGAGGCAAGGGTATTTATATGTATGTATGTTTTTACTCTTGATCCTAAGTATATGCTATGAAATCCCTATCTCTTGACGCTTTTTCACTTATTACCATGTTTTAAACAAAGCTATGGTTATACAGCCATGAAATTTCTCCTCTTTACTTGGAAACCCTAGTTTTTAAGAAAAATGGATTTTTTCTTCTTAATATCCCTTGGTTCTTGGTTTTCAAACTTTAGTGCTTTGTTTTGAACAAAAAAATTGTATTTGTGATGATCTCTTGCATATTTTCTTAAATTGTTCTATTGGAGAAGATACCTATGAAAATTTGGGGGTTTTTGATGTACGTGTAATTTGCAAAAATTGTTGTTTTTGCACCTCTTGTATGGTTGTTATGATAGACTTGAATTGCATTCGAACATTGTCATATAGTGTTAGAGGTTAGTCTATCCCAGTGGGGGGTGAGATAGTTGTCTAACACTTGTAGTGAATTTTTGTTTGTGAGAGCAACCACTATTATTCACGTAAGTTTGAGACTGAGGGATGGTATACCTTTCCTAGGAAGGATTCGTCAATGCCGTGGGAGATGGTATACGCCCTTCCTAAAATGTTTGGGATTGTGTGATTGTGATGGGTGAACGACGTAAAAATCATTGTGCAGATTCATGGGAAGCAACCAACATACATGAGAATGTGGGATGAGGCTATTGTATAATTTATTGTTTTCCTTTAATCCTGACATGTTTATTCTTTTCAATTAACTTATTGCCATTGCGTTAACTTGAGATCAAATAAACTGTCATTGTTTTACTTCAAGTTAAATATGATATTTTAGAAAAGCAGACTGAACTATTTTATATGATTTCTAAACTTTCTTCAAGTTTGGAAGGATGTTGCTACAGAGCTTAGTGCTTACCCCCTACAACATCATATTTTTCAAATTTTGGCTTAAATGAAGAACTTGGAAGCGAAGAGCAGGTACAATGGGAAGCTCCACTAGATGGGCACGTGGATCCCGAATTGGATGTTTAGGGTTGTATTCCCCTATGTACTAGATTAGGGAATTCCTTTTGAGACTATGTAGCATCTAACCTTTTGTTATTCCGCTGCAAGTTCAATGGATGTAATTACCTTAGTTAATCATATTCTTTTGGATACGATGGTCATGCCTTGGCATATTCTTTTGCATTAGGTTGTAAATGTTATGAATGATGAATGAAATTTTCTTTACTTATGGATTCTATTAGTTGCTCTCATGATGTGAATGATTTTTAGATGGTAATGCTGCCCAAGGTGGATATTGGGGCGTTACAATTTTAACTGGCCAAATCTTAGAGAACTTATAGGAGATATTTTCGGAGATTTTCTAGGAATAAGAGTTAGGCATAAAAACAAATATCTCTAAAAATTAGTCATATCTCTTCCATTCTCCTATGAGTACCAACCCTCGGGAGCTTTGGAGAGAGACCGCTCCCCTCCTTAGACGTTCTCCAAGTGGGGCTGTTGCTCTTTGTCTTTCTCCATTGTTCCTTACTTAGGTTTAGTTTGCAAGTACAAGTTTGTACTTTTTCAATTATGCTGAACAATTTATGGTATTTTATTTATTTTCTAATAATTGATTTTCAGTTCCAAATTCAATACAATTTTTACTTATCTACTTTTAATTATCATGTCTTCTGTTTTTGCTTTCAATTTTTTTTTCATTATGTTTTAGTAGTTAAATTCCAGTATGATTGGATAAAGTATTCTCATCTGTGAATTCAGAATTTTGACTCAAAACTAGGGCTTGCCTACTGTCGAGTTATTTGGGTTAATTAAATCAAAAATGCTATTGATTTGTATATTTTCTTGCTTAGCCGTCGACAACTAAGACTTGGCAGAGGTAATTCTTGGAATTACAGCAATCGAAGTGAATTCCATCTAATCAATTCAATTATCTTGAATAAATATTTTTTATTTATAAATTGGGGTGTTAAAATGAATATCTACCACTTAAGTGCATTTGACCACAATCTCAGGTTAGTTATAGAGTTTCAGTCAAAATGTCTACTCCCGTTGAGGTTGTCTCTACTGATTAACGGGCTCTTTTATTTGATTGTTATATCTTTAAGTTATCTTTTTAATATTGTTTCTTAGTTTTTAAATCAATCATTCATTTCTCCAAAAACTAAAAATGTTTTTATTTTCATTTTCATTTTACCACCATTTGAATTTGTCCTTCGATTTCCCTGAGCATACCTCGATAATTGACCGAGTTACTACGAGATAATTTGTTGTGCTTGGGAACTTGTTGACATTTAACCAACTTTTGAGGTGAAGCAATAGGTTCCAAATGTGTCTCAACTCCGAAATACTTTCAAACTTCTCATATGCCCCATTTTACCTCTCCCAAGGTTTCTAGACCTACCAAATCTATTTTTAATGTTATTTCCAACAAAAATGTTCAAAACATAACTAAATCCATCTCTCCTAAGAGCGAACATTCTGAAACTTCAATCTTCTCAGTGTATCTAGACTATTCTACCATTACCACATACATAATTTATTCATCCTTAACTCATTCCACATCAACATTATCAATATAACTTGAAATAATTACATGGGGGCTTATAATCATCCCCACCTAAAACAATGTTCACCCTCGAAACTAACCTCAAGTAAAGAATAAGTATGGATATTGTGCTCACTTCTCCAAATTTGGTTCCCATGTAGCTTCCTCCACTCCATTGTTTTGCCAAAGTACCTTCACTAGTGAAGACTTTATTTCGATGTACCTTCTCCTTGGTGTCAAAAATCCTCACTGTTGTTCTTCATTAGCACCCTCGTGAATTTCAACTCCTTCGGGTTCACACTTTCATAACATTGACACATGAAATACATCACGTACTCCCGATAAATGAGCTGGTAGCTTAAGTGATATGCCACCTTTCCAACAACTTGACTTACCTCAAAGGGTCCTATATACCTTGGGGCTCGCTTCCCCTTCTTAACAAAATGCTTTATCCCATATTTAGGTGACACCATAAAAAACAAATATGCATAACTCTTTTATTTGCTTTGAGCAATTCGTATTCTTTCTCGAATCAATTGAATTTTCTCGGTGGTTTCCCTCACTATATTTGGTCCAAATAGACTAGTCTCCCAATATTTTGTCTAACACACGTAGGTTATCTACACGACCTTCCATATAAAGCTTCATAAGGAGTCTTTCCATTACTAGCTTGAAAGCTATTGTTGTACACAAACACCACTAATGGCAAGTGATAACAAATAGCTTTCCTTGAAATCTAACGCACAAACCCTTAGCATATCTTCCATAATTGGATTTACCCTCTCGAATTGGCCAACTATTTAAGGATGAAATGTGGTACTTAAATGTAAATCTGGTCCCAAAGGCTTCTATAGGCTTTGCCAAAACTGGGATATAACCTACTATCACAATTTGACACAATCGACAAAGGTACTCTATATGCAATTTTACTATCTCACATATATACATTTTGCTCAAGGCCAACGATGTATCCGTAGTGTTCATAGGCAAGAAATGGACAATCTTGGTGAACCTATCAACAATTAGCCAAATTGCATTATATCCTCTAGTGTTCATTTGCAATCTTGACATGAAATCCATAGTAATGTGAATCCCGTTCCACTGGAATAGGTAAAGGTTGTAATGATCATTCAACCTTCTGGTGCTCAATCTTCACCTATTGGCAAACTACACACCTCGCAATATATTTGGCCAAATCTATCTTTATACCCTTCCACCAAAATTAACGTCTCATACTTCCATATATTTTGGTTATACCCTAATGTATTGAAAGTCTAGAACGATGGCTCTCATCTATCACTTCCTTCTTTATTTGATCGTTGTCAGGCACACTAAATCTTCCCGAAACTGCAACCCACCCTTGTGCAAGGATTAGTATTCTACCATCTCATCTTTTTTTAGGTTGCTATGAATACCCTCCA
This sequence comes from Ilex paraguariensis, assembly GCA_963454935.2. Classification (NCBI taxonomy): domain Eukaryota; kingdom Viridiplantae; phylum Streptophyta; class Magnoliopsida; order Aquifoliales; family Aquifoliaceae; genus Ilex; species Ilex paraguariensis. The sequence continues at coordinate 38,339 of CAUOFW020001062.1, read as the reverse complement.
ATTTTGGATCCCCATGCTATAACTCAACAACCTTTTACTAAAGAGTTGGTTGAGTTATTAGGTTAAATAGACATGGTTGATTCTCATTCCCAAGTATGAAGATATCAAATTCTCCCCGGGCTTCAATCATCTTCCACTTACTTACTATCAAATGATAAATTCATCCATGATGTTTTTGTAAACCCCCACCTCCTTATCGTTATATAGAGACATAATTATGTTTTTAAAATGCTAATATATGTAATTATGTATGCATGAACTATGTAGATTGTAAGAGTAGAAATAAAAATGTTAGTTGAGGTAATAAGGTATGTTGTAGAAGTTTGAAAGTATTTCGAAGTGAAGCACACTTTAGAGAGAATTTGGGTAAAAAGGATTTTGGACACTGTCTAGTTTTTTGAGCTTAACATTTTACTTTGCTGACTATTTGATCTGAAATTTTGATCGTAGATAGTAGACATCCAGGGCTACAAAAGTGTATTTCACAAAAATTTCCAAATTGACCTTAAATGGGTCAAACTTCACTGGAAGTTTCAGTAGAAACTGGGATGGCGTTCGAACGTGAATCGACGTTCAAACAACCGTGAGTCCTAGTACTTTGATCTCACCAGAGCTCTGATGGAAATGAAAAAGTACTGGGAACAACCAATGTTCAAACGCCAAAATGAAGTTCAAATGTGAACCAATAATTTACACTATTGACGTTCAAACGCCAAATGAAGTTTGAACGTAACTTACGAAATCTGACTCTCAAATTCATGCACAGTGGACCATTTCACCCCCTATAAATACTTTAGGACACTCTCTTTAGCCCCATTGAAAATTTTCTAACCCCTAGAGAGGCTCAGAGAGGAAGAAAAAAGGAGAAAAACAAGAGATTAAGAGTTGATTCAAGTTGGGAAAGATCAAAGTTTCAAGTTCTTCACACAACACCAAGGAAGAGAAATGTAGGGGTTTTCTTCCACTCTTGTTCATTGATGCTAGGGCTTATATAGACATATGTTTTGACTCTTAATCATATATATTTGTTATGGAATCCTTGATTCTTCATGTTCTTGCAAACCTTACCATGTTTTTCAAGAATTTATGGTTTGATAACCTTAGAAATTCATGTTCTTGATGTAAAACTCTAGTTTTCAAGAGAAATGAATTTTTCTTTTTGATTTTTTCTTTGTTATTGATTTTAAAACTCTAGTGCTTTAAATTGAACAATAAAATGGCATTTTAATGATCTCTTGCATATTTTCTTAAATTGTTCTATTGGAATATTACATGTGAAATTGGGGGATTTTGGATTTTGCTTATGATTTGAGGAATTGGGTTGTGTTGTATCTCTTGTGGATGTTTGGATGACCATGGGTGGCCGTTGACCGGATATCATAGAGTGGGTTAGATGCATTTCTTACTCCGTGTGGATTTAAAGGTTCCCTGTCACTCGTAGTGGGGTTAGTGCCTTGCGACCAAACCATTATTTGCTCATGTGTTCTCGAGGTAGAGGGTTAGTATACTATTCCTGGGTTAGATCGTCCATTCCAATGCATTGGTATACGCCCTTCCTGAAGATTGAGAATCCTTGCCAGGATTGGGTGTGTGTGTGTGCACCAGGATATTCTCGATGTGTTTATTCATGTGATATCATACATCATACCTGAGATACAAGTTATACATATATACATAATGTTGTGAAAGATACAAGTTGTAGCTTGATATACATTGTGGGTAATGGTATAAGTTGTGGGTTATTGGTTATTGTTGTGGAAATGGCTTATTGTTGGAATTGGTTTTACTTCTTCATTTTATATATCGAGATTGTATAAACTTGATATTGGATGTCACTGTTTTCTTTCAAAAGTTATATATGATATTTGTAAAATGAGACCGAATTGTTTCATATATTTTCAATACCTTGTCCAAGTTTGGGAGGATTTTCCTACCGAGCTTAGTGCTCACCCCCCCTGCCTTAAACAATATTATTTTTAGAGTTGGCTTTAGAGGAAGAGCTTAGAGTGGACGAGCAGGTACTTTGGGGAGCTCAAGTGGAGGGGCATGTAGTTCTGGAGGGAGATGTCTAGAATTGTTCTTTGTATGTTCTAGACTAAGAGATTCATTTTGAGACAATGTGAAGTCTAATATTTTTGTTATTCCACTGCAAGTTAATAGTTAATTTTTGGGATGTAATTGCCATGGTTTAACATATTCCTTTGGATGATGTTGTAAATATTATGAATGATGAATGAAATCTTCTTTACTTATGGATCATATTAGTTGCTCTCATGGTGTGAATGATTTTAGATAGTAATGTCGTCCAAGGTGGATTTTGGGGCGTTACAGTTTTCTACTCAAGGCGTTGGCTACCATATTAGCCTTCCTCTGATGATAATTTAGTGGTAAATTATAGTTTTCTAAGTACTCAATCCACCTCCTTTAATGAAGATCCAGGTCTTTCTGAGTGAAGATATATTTGAGACTCTTATAATTTGAGACAACCTAAAACATCTCACCACACAGATAGCACCTCCATAACATGAGAGCAAACACCACCACTGCAATTTCCAAGTCTTGTGTAGGGTGGTTTTGCTCATGAATCTTTAACTACCTGGAACTATAAGCAACTATCTTACCTTTCTGCATCAACACATAACCCAAACACTAGAAGGAGGCATTCATGTACACATTATAGCCCTCGCCACTACTTGGAACAATAAGTACTGGTGTCGTGGTCAATTTCTCCTTCAAAGTAGTAAAGGCTAGTTCACACTCCCCAGTCCACAAAAAATTCTCTCCCTTCTTTATGATAAGGGTCATCGGCATAACTATCTAAGAAAAAAATTTCACAAACCTCTAGTAGTAACCTTCCAAACCCAAAAAACTCTACATTTCTGTCACATTTTGGGTCATTCCAATTTCATAAATGCCATAATATTGGCAAGTTTTACAACTACTTCATGTTCCTACACCACATACCCAAGGAACTTCACTTTTTTATCCAAAACTCATATTTGCTAATCTTTGCATACTGTTGATGCTCTCATAACATCTGCAGCACTAATCGGATATGATGTGCATACTCCTCATGTGTCCCCGAGTAGATCAAAATATCATCAGTAAAGATGATGACAAATTGATCGAAATAAGTTCTGAAAACCCTATGCATCAAGTTCCTAAAATATGTCGAAACGTTCATTAACCCAAATGGCATCGCAGTGTAATTTACATGACCATACCTCATGTGAAAGGCAGTCCTAGGAATATCTCCTTCCTTTATCCTCAATTGATGGTACCTAGTACGAAGACCAATCATAGAATAGTACTCGGAACCGCTGAACTATTCAAAAAGTCATCAATCTGAAGTAGAGGATACCTATTCTTCACAATTACCCGCTTCAACTTCCTATAATATGTGAATATTCTAAGCGTCTCATTATGCTTCTTCACAAATAGAACTAGGGCTCCCTAAGGTGAAGTGCTTAGATGAACAAACCCAATTGCTAATAACTAGTTCAATTGCTTCCTTAGCTCCTCTAACTCCAAAGGTGACATGCAGTAAGGAGCAATAGATATGGGTTATGTCCTTGGCTAAAAGTCAATAGTTAACTCAATATCCCTCGATGGGGGTAAGCCAGACAACTCATCTGAAAACACATCTGGAAAGTCTGACACCATTAATATAAACTCAAACTAGGATTCAATCTGTTCCTTTCCTATTAGATTGGCTAAAATACCAAAACTACTCCTTGCCATAGCCTATAAAAACAGTTTACCCGTCATGGACAATGAGTGAGAAACATTTAGCTTATTTGTGAAGCTGAATACTACACCTTCCTGATGATTGGAATACTTTCTATTTTTGAAAGCAATCCATCATAGCATAGTATGCCAATAGTAAATTCATCCTAAAGATCACATCATACCCTTGCATGTCTAATACCAAAAAATCCACTCTTAGCTCTTGCTCTCCGATCTAAAGGGCACAACTTTGACACACCTTAAGTGTTTCCAACCTTCTCTGGTTGGTATGTCAACTTTCAATCCCTTATCTAGGTTTTCACATTTCAGTCCTAGTGTTCTAATATGATCTATGTATGAATGGATGAATTGCACCTAGATCAAATAGTATACATGCCCATGAATTATAAAGTAAAATAGTAGATTCAACCACATCATTATCGAGGTCCTTTGGTTGGGTCATCACAAAAACACGACCTTAATTGTTGTTAGTTGGTACCATTGGCCCCCAGTTCCTCTATGAGTGTTGTTTTTAGGGCGAGGGCTCATTAACATTCTGCTATGCCACGGCCTAGTTGTTCTTCGATGGAAAAGGTGGGCAATGGTTCCTAAAATGTCCAAAACCTCCACAAGCAAAGCATTGAGATTTGTTGCAAGTGTCCTTTCATATGTACCTCTAGTTCCTTTAATTGGTTTTTCCATTGCCCCAAGGTCTGATTATGTCGGCATTATGAAGCGGTCCTTTGAACAGCTCCACTACTGCTACCCATTCTCAAGGGGCCTCCTTTGGAAAAATTTTGTCGTTGTTGAGCCTCCTCTATATCTCTCTCCACCAAAATAGCTCGATCCACATTTAACACCCTAAAATCCACCCTAGAAGGCATGACTATCTATACTATGACTCCCCAAAAATCGGGGATCCTTTGTTAACCCGTTGATCACCCATCAATCTGTGAAAATACTCATGGATACCGTGTAACTCAATATCACACGTCATGCCCCATTTACCGGGATCCCTAATTTAACAAAATTCGGGCTGAGTCTCCTTTGTACGGGGAGCTCTACCCAAAACTCAACCTGTTCACCACACAATCACATGACCCATCCGATGTCCAATATACAACATTGACCACACTAGGTCTATTTATAAGTAAACATTGACCATACCGGGTCCATTTATAAATATTCATATAATAGCATGCAAGATTTCATTAAAATAGTCAAAAAACTAACTTAGTAAATGTTTTGCAAAAACATAGTTTTTCACAATAAAACTCTATATATACAAGTTCCATTGCAAGTAATTTGATATAATTACATGTCAAAAATCATAATTTTACAATAGTTTTACAAAAACTTGGTTCAAAAGCCACAACCCGACTTTTCTTCATCTTTGAGCCCCCGAATGAGAGTCATTCACCGGGGTATATCCCGCACCTGAAATGTGTTCCCTTATAGGGTGAGCTATGTAAAAATCGGGTAAATTTGAAATTTTTTTAAAAAAGAGCAAAATGGTAATTTGCTACTATAATGCGTATTTAAAATACTCATGTTCTAGACCTCGGATGAGGAAACGGACTTCGCCATTGGGTTTGCATTGTAAAACCTAGTCACCCAGTCATGTTTTGTCAAATTCTGAGATAGTTGAATTTTTGCACGTCGTTCAAGGTGACTGTTTGAATGAAATTGTAAAGGTCCCCAAAAGTGTTTTTTATAAAATTTCATTAAAATTAAGTTAAATTTGTAATAAAATTTATTTGAACTTAATCCAGGACTTAATGAATCATTTCAGGACGAAAAACGGACCCAAAAGTCAAAAATTTACGGTGCGATGTGGACCGCACATTCAGGACTATAAATATAGACTTAAAATAAGATATTTTGAAAAATATCTTCATTATTCACCCAAGTGGCCGGCCATAGAGAAAGAAGAGAGAAAAGAGAGAAAAAACTTAATCTTCAAGGCTTCCTCCTCTGATTCTCGAAGCTCCGTCGCTCAGATCAACTCGGACCAAGAGTTAAAGTCGATCACCGCAAGGAGGGCTACATCTACGTACCAAAAAAAGTAAATTTCGCCAAAGATCCAAGAAGGAACTTTGGAGAAATCAAAGGTTCTTGGGCTTTGGTTGGTGTTCTTGGAGGTTCTACTACTTCCTACACGCTACAAGAGGTAGGATTTTTCCTACTTTGGTTTTATTCATATCTTAAGGGGCTATTAAGGGGCTGAATTTGTGTTGTGTAAGGGGCTGATTTTGGGCTGTTTAGTGCCTAAATTGTGGGCTATTTTTGGACTAAAATGTTGACTATTTTTGGACTGAAATTGTGATTGTTTTTGGACTGAAATTGTAAATGATTTTGGACGAAAAAGTGGACTATTTTTGGACTATTTTTGCGGACTATTCTTAGGCCATTTTGCGGGCTATACACGGGCTGTTATATGGTGGTTTATATGGGCTGTTTTGGTGGTTTATATGGGCTATTTTGGTGGCTTATATAGGGGCTATTTTGTGGCTTAGATAAGGGCTGTTTACGTGGGCTATTACATGGGTTGTTATGTGTTATATTATGCATGAATGATTAAGTGTGTTATTGGCATAGATTATGTAATAACATGCTTGTGAATTGTGTTAGATATGAATGTTAATACATGATAGTTGATATTTTGACATTGTGAGGAATTATGGCAAGCGTATGCATTAGATATAAAGTACCAAGACATATGTTGAGATATGTGGTTAAATTGGTCCATATAGCATTCATTGCATATTAGATATGACATTGGCATGCAATGGTACATTACATTACATATGTACGGAGACATCGCATATTGAGGGGGTGTGTGTGCATGGTTTTCATCTTCACCTCATTTGGTGTATGGCAAGTGGGTTTGGGAAGGTTGGATTGATGATTCAACTGAGTCGCATGGTTTTATGGAAAATTGGGTCGGGGTTAACAAGAAGGGCTAGAATATCTCTTGGGTGAAGGACCTAATAATTGGATTCCCACTCTGCTGGTACAAGAGCCCATAAAGTGTGTCGGTGTACGTAGAACCGTTGGTAGTAGTCCATGAATTCTGCATCGATCGGGTGCCGTTGGTGTAAGTCCATAAATACCCACCCCTAAGAAAACCCTAGATTTATATAAAAATGGCATTTGATGTGTAACATAGATGACGGTGGCACTGCATTGTGTTGTGGGAGTTAGTGGAGACTCGAGATAAAATGCATGAGTGAGTCTCATCTCATTTTATAGCATGGCATAGTAGAATTCCAACCTGGAATTGCATATTCTTACTTGGAATGTTGTTGTGAATATGAAATGTTAAATGTGAACATTGTATGTGCACTTAGGTGGGGAGTAGCCTTTGTAGGAAATACTCTACTGGGCGTGGCTCACCCTATTCAGGACATATTTTAGGTACAGGATATATGCCGGTGGACGGCTCTCATTTAGGGCCGCAAGGGTGAAGAAAACCGACTTGTGGCTTTAATAACTTCTTTTGTAAAACTTTTGGAGCAAACTAGTTTGGAATGTAATTTTATGTAAGAGAGTTTTAATTAAACTCATATGGACTATTTTCAATATAACCTTGCATGTTTTTATATGAGTATGTATAAATGGACCTGGTATGGTCAATTTTTACTCATAAATGGATCCAGTGCGGTCATTGTGTTATATTAGGCCTCGGATGTGTGATATGAATGTATATTGCACAGGTTGGGTTTTGGGTAAAGCTCCCCATACAAATGAGACTCTGCCCGAATTTTGTTAAATTATGGATCCCGATAAATAGGACATTATGGCACGATATCAAGTTACACAATATCCATAGACATTCCACAGATTGATGGGTACTCAACGGACTCCCAGATTTTTGGGGTGTTATAGCTTGGTATCAGAGCATAGGTGTACGATTTACCTAGGGCCTGATGGGCGTGGGTCTAAACCATTGCATGCATTGCACATTTCATCTTATGTGCTTACATTTTGTTACATGATTACGTGCTATATGATTATGTAAATTATATACATGGTAAAATGTATATGGAAAAGAGAAACACTAGGGTTTGAAAACATTACCTTGAGAGTTTGGAAAAAAGGGATGAATGGGATAGTTCATTGTGTAAATGTCAACTAGTAGTTGGCATACGCACTACTAGTGAAACACGTAGGAAAATCTCCAAGTTTAAATATTTGATCCCTAACTTGGGATATTAAGTAATTGATCTATTGCTATCTTAAGTGTGTGTAGATGGCAACTAATTGATATATTGTTATCTTATGTGTGTGTGGATGGCAACTAGAGGAAGGAGACGTCGGGGTGGATGGAACAATAACCAACCACCACCGGCCTACGACCAACAGACCGTCATAGAGGCTATTGGTATGGCGGCTGCTACCATAACACAGGCTAGTGCTACGGCTGCCACTATTGCACAGACTGGCGCAAACGTGGGACAAGGAGGCTCAAACAACCTTCAGAGGTTCAAGGCACATCAGCCTCCGATCTTCATAGGAGGGGCGGATCCGATGGTGGCTGACCATTTGTTCCGGTAAGTTGAAAAGATCTTGAGGGCTATGGAGATCACCTCCGATGCCACAAAAGTAACACTGGCAATATTTCAGCTGGAAGGAGAATCCCAGGTGTGGTGGGATTGGGTCAAGGACTCAAAGAATTTGGAGACCATGACTTGGGTAGAGTTCAAGTAACTTTTCATGGGAAAATATGTGGTAGTGAACGATGTCAGTGATGGAATACATGGCTAAACTCACAAAATTAGCACATTTTGCTGATGATTATGTGGCCACAAATATGGCCAAAGTGAGGAAGTTCGAGGATCGATTGAAGTTGTCCATCCGAGGCAAGATTGTGGGTCTTCTTCTACAAGACTTGGACTTGATGGTCGCCACAACAATGGCCATTGAGAGAGAGGTGGATGAAGCACGGAACATTCGGGAGGCGGGTGTGAAAGATAAGAAGAATGAGGGCCAATCCTCTTCTTTTAGTTTGGGGAAGAAGTAGAGGACTTCTGCTCCACAAGGGTTTCTTGGACAGCGCCGTGACTATCAAGGCCAAGGCCAATGCTAGTCCTCCCGAGGTAGGAGAAACTTCAGGACTACGTATCAGGCGGGTCCGAAGACTTCCTATCATTGTCATCAGTCGGGTCATATGAAACGGGATTGCCCTCAGAGGCAGGGATCCCAGGGTTATGGGTCCCCTCAGTCCCAAACTTCAGTGGGACAACCACAGACTCAGTACATTCCTCCCTATCCCATCATGGGCCAAGGAAGTTAGTACCAATTCCAGGGTGCTGCACAAGACCCTACTACTTCACGAGCAAGGACTCCCCAAACAGGCCAGATAGGCCAGGGCATGGGTCGGGGTCGAGGTCGAGGTCAGGGCTCACAAGCCGGGACATCAAGATCCAAGGGCATTCTATGCCATGGTGCCACAAACTGAGCTGGCAAATCCATCGGTGATACAAGGTATATTTCTACTCTCTCGCTTATGGGCAAGGGTATTATTTGACTCCGATAAATCTCATTCTTTTATTGCTGCATCATGTGTGAAATATTTGGGCTTAGAGGTTGAAACCTTGGAAAAACCATTGCATGTGAGTTCTCCACTAGGAGCTAGGGTGAAAGTGGACCAGATATGTCGGGGTTGTGAGTTAGAGATCTCAGGGATCCTACTCACTGTGGACCTTATGGTCATGGACATGTCAAAGTTTGATGTTATCCTCGGAATGGATTGGTTGACAGCACACCGAGTCGTCATTGATTCTAATCGAAAGAGGGTCACTACTTATACGCGAGAAGGTATTTGTTTCAAGTTCCAGGGGAAAAAGTGTGATGCTTTACCTCAGGCCGTGTACGACTCTAGATGGCATGGGTAGTTAATGGGTTGGTTGGCGAGCCTTACCCTAGAGGACGAGGCGAGATAGGAAATGGGTCTACCTCGGGTTGTTATGAATATGAGGATATTTTTTCAGGTGAATTACCGGGATAACCACCACATAGGGATGTAGACTTCACAATTGAGTTGCATCCCGGTGCATCGCCCATTTCTATGACTCCGTATAGGATGGTGCCTGCAGAGTTGCAAGAACTCAAGGTCCAATTGCAAGAATTGTTGGACAGGGACTTTATTAGACCGAGCAATTCACCTTGGAGCGCTTTGGTATTGTTTTCCAAGAAGAAGGAAAAGACCCTTCGATTGTGTATATATTATTGGTAGTTGAATCGGGTTACTATCAAGAATAGGTACCTTTGTCGAGGATTGATGACTTGTTTGATCAGCTGAGAGGGGCGCGAGTCTACTCCAAGATAGATCTTCACACCGGTTACCATCAGTTGAGGGTTAGGGAGGCAGATATCCCTAAGACAGCGTTTAGGACACGGTATGGGCATTTCGAGTTTACAATCATGCCTTTCGAATTGATGAATGCCCCGGCGGCATTCATAGATCTCATGCACAAGGTGTTCCAACCCTACCTGGATCAATTTGTCGTGGTCTTCGTTGATGACATCTTGATATACTCCAAGTCTAAGGAGCAGCATGAGGGTCACTTGAGGATTATTCTTCAGGTCTTGAGAGACTATCAGTTGTACGCCAAGTTCAGCAAGTGTTAATTCTGGCTTACTGAGGTGAAATTTTTAGGACATGTGGTGTCGGCTTTGGGAGTATCCGTAGACCCAGAGAAGGTTAAGGCAGCCATGAATTGGGAGAAGCCGAAGTTAGTGTTTGAGATACGCAGTTTCTTGGGATTGGCAGGGTACTACCATAGATTCATTGAGGACTTCTCCCGCCTAGCTACACCTATGACGAGATTGACCCGGAAGGAGGTTAAATTTCAGTGGAATGATTCATGAGAGAAGGCATTCTAGGAGTTGAAGAGGAGGCTTACTTTAGACCCTATTCTAATTGTTCTGGAGAGGGGACAAAGGAAAATAGTATATTGTGATGCCTCCAAGGACGGACTTGGTTGCGTTTTGTTGCAATCCGGGATAATGGTAGCTTATGGTTCTTGGCAGTTAAAGAACCACGAGCAGAGTTACCCCACACATGACATGGAGTTGGCAGCCATTGTCTTTGCCTTTAAGGCTTGGCACCACTATCTATACGGTGAGTAGTTCAAGGTGTTTTCAGATCACAAAAGTCTAAAGTACATCTTTACACAGCGGAACCTCAACATGAGACAACACAGGTGGATGGAGTTTCTAGAGGACTATGAGTTCACTTGACATTACTATCCCGGTAAGGCAAATGTGGTGGCTGACGCACTCAGCCGGATGTCACAGGGAGTCTTGGTTAGTGTGGCTTCTCAGGAATGGCAGATGCTCGAGGCTGTGGGACAATTTGGGTTACGCTACATGGGGCAGGCTTAGGGTACTTTGGGAAGTTTGGTGGCTATGCCTTCCCTATTGAGCAGAGTGATTGAATCTCAGGGGCAAGACCCAGAGATATTGTCCATCAAGGACCAAGTACGATTAGGGACAGGTGATGAGGGCTGGGCCATTCACTCAGATGGTAGTCTTTGGCTTAGGGGAAGGATTGTGGTTCCCCAATCTACAGAGCTCAGAGAGGAGATTCTTAGAGAATTCCATTGCTCTCGTTTTGCTGTATATCCAGTGGCACGAAGATGTGTCATGATCTTCGTCGCCAGTATTATTGGAGCGGGATGAAGAAAGATGTTGGAAATTTTGTTAGCTGATGTCTCACGTGTCAAAAGGTAAAGGTTGAACAGTAGAGACCAGCAGGGTTACTTTAGCCTTTAGAGGTAGCTGAGAGGAAGTGAGAGCATGTCACGATGAATTTTGTGACTCACTTGCCACGGACATCGCGAGGTCATGATGCGGTGTGGGTGGTAGTGGACCGGCTTACCAAGTTGGCACACTTTTTAGCAGTGCGGATGACCTTCACACTAGAGGAATTCTGCAGGTTGTATATACGGGAGATTGTCCAGCTGCATGGAGTGCCTGTATCTATAGTATCGGATCGAGATCCCAAGTTTACTGCTCATTTTTGGGAGAGTTTCCAGCGAGCCATGGGAACACAGTTGATGATAAGCACTACTTTCATCCCTAGATGGACGGTCAGTCTGAGAGGACTATCCAGACTTTAAAGGACATGCTACGGGCATGCGTCCTAGATCTCAAAGGTAGCTAGGAAGATCACTTACCCTTGGTGGAGTTCGCATACAACAACAGTTATCAAGCTAGCATACAGATGGCACCGTATGAGGCATTATATGGGAGACCATGCCGTTCTTCGATTTGTTGGACAGAGGTGGGAGAAAGATTCTATACGGGTTCGGATTTGGTTAGGAACACCTCTGAGAAAGTGGACTTGATACAGAAGCGTCTTCTCATAGCTTAGAGCCGATAGAAGTGCTAAGCCGAGAGACGACGGCGACCTCTAGAGTTTAAGGTGGGAGATCATGTCTTCTTGAAGGTGATACCTAAAAGAGGTGTGGTCAGGTTTGGTCAGGGGGGAAAGCTGTCACCGAGGTATATTGGGCCCTTCGAGGTACTCGAGAGGGTGGGTGCAGTGGCTTACCGGTTGGCGTTACCACCAAATCTATCAGGTGTTCATGCGGTTTTCCATGTCCCTATCCTTCGGAAATACACCCCAAATCCAACTCATGTGGTGGATTGGAGAGAGCTTGTTGTTGATGCTGATGGGACCTTTAAGGAGGGACCGGTGAGCATCATGGATAGCCGGGAATAGGTTTTGCGAGACAAGATTGTGCGGCTAGTGAAGGTGTTGTGGCAGCACCGAGGAGTGGAGGAGGCGACATGGGAGTGCGAGGACACCATCCGTACCAATTATCCTTTCTTAATCGAGGATGGAGGTACTTTCTTATATTCAATAGATATTAAATGACTGTTGCATGTGCATGTGATTGTATGTGTATGTGTATGTGAATTTCGGGGACGAAATTCTTTTAAGGGGGGGAGAATGTAAAACACAGGTAAATTTGAACTTTTTCTAAAAAATGGTAAAATGGTAATTTGTCACTATAATGTGTATTTAAAATACTTATGTTCTAGACCTCGGATGAGGAAATGGAGTTCGTTGTTGGGTTTGTATCGCAAAACCTAGTCACCCTGTCGAATTTCATCGAATTTCGAGATAGTCAGATTTTTGCATGTGGTTCGAGGCGACTGCGTGGCGAATGACATTTTAAAGGTCCCAAAAACTTTTTTTTATAAAATTTCCTTAAAATTAAGTTAAATTTCCAATAAAAATTATTTGGACTTAATCCAGGACGTAATGAATCGTTTCGGGGCGAAAAACAGACCCAAAAGTCAAAAATATGCGGTGCGAGAAAAGAAAAAAGAGAGAAAAAACTTAATCTTCAAGGCTTCCTCCTCCGATTCTTGAAGCTCTGTCGCTCGGATCAACTCGGATCAAGAGATAAAGTCGATCACCGCGACGAGGGCTACGTCTACATACCAAGAAAATTGAATTTCACCAAAGATCAAAGAGGTGACTTTGGAGAAATCAAAGGTTGTTGGTCTTTGGTTGGTGTTCTTGGAGGTTCTACTACTTCCTACACCCTACAAGAGGTAGGGTTCTTCCTACTTTGGTTTTATTCCTATCTTAAGGGGCTGTTAAGGGGCTGAATTTAGGCTGTTTAAGGGGCTGATTTTAGGCTGTTCAGTGCCTAAATTGTGGGATGTTTTCGGACTGAAATAATGACTGTTTTTGGACTGAAATTGTAAATGATTTTGGATGGAAAAGTGGACTGTTTTTGGATAGAAAAGTTGACTATTTTTGGACTGAAAAGTGGACTGTTTTCGGACCGAAAAGTAGACTATTTTTGGACTATTTTTGCGGACTGCTTTTAGGCCATTTTGCGGACTGTTTTTAGGCCATTTTGTGGGCTATATATGGGCTGTTATATGGTGGTTTATATGCGCAGTTTTGGTGGCTTATATAGGGGCTGTTTTGTGGCTTAGATAAGGGCCGTTACATGGGCTATTACATGGGATGTTATGTGTTATATTATGCGTTAATGATTGAATGTGTTATTGGCATAGCTTATGTAATAACATGCTTGTGAATTGTGTTGGATATGAATGTTAATACATACTAGTTGATGTTTTGACATTGTGATGAATTATGGCAAGCATATGCATTGGATATTAAGAACCATGACATATGTTGAGATATGTGGTTAAATTGGTTCATATAGCATTCATTGCATATGAGACATGACATTGGCATGCAATGGTACATTACATTGCATATGCACTAAGACATCGCATATTGAGGGTGTGTGTGTGCATGGTTGTCATCTTCACCTCATTTGGTGTATGACGAGTGGGTTTGGGAAGGTTGGATTGATGATTCAACTGAGTCGCATGATTTTATGGAAAATTGGGTCGGGGTTAACAAGAAGGGCTAGAATTTTCTTTGGGTGAAAGACCTGGTAATTGGATTCACACTCCGTTGGTATAAGAGCCCATAAAGTGTGTAGGTGTACGCGAAACCATTAGTAGTAGTCCATGGATTTTAATGTCGGCCGGGTGCCGTTGGTGTAAGTCCATAAATACCCACCCCCAAGAAAAATCCTAGATTTATATAAAAATGTCATTTGATGTGTAAGATAGATGACGGTGGCACTGCATTGTGTTGGGGAGTCGGTGGAGACTCGGGGTAAAATGCATGACTGAGTCTCATCTTATTTCATAGTATGACATAGTAGAATACCAACCTAGAATTGTATATTCTTACTTGGAATGTTGATGTGAATATGAAATGTTAAATGTGAACATTGCATGTGCACTTAGGTGGGGAGTAGCCTCTATAGGAAATACTCTACTGGGCATGGCTCACCCTATACGGGAAACATTTCAGGCACTCTACTGGACGACTCTCATTTAGGGCCGTAAGGGTGAAGAAAGCCGACTTGTGGCTTTAATAACTTCTTTTGTAAAACTTTTGGAGCAAACTAGTTTTGGTATGTAATTTTATGTAAGAGAGTTGTAATTCAACACATATGGACTGTTTTCAATATAACCTTGCATATTTTTATATGAGTATAGATAAATGGACCCAGTGTGGTCAATTTTTACTCATAAATGGACCCAGTGCGGTCATTGTGTTATATTGGGCCTTGGATGGGTCATATGAATGTATATTGCATAGGTTAGTTTTTGGGTAGAGCTCCCCGTACAAAGGAGACTCTGACCAAATTTTGTTAAATTATGGATCCCGGTAAATGGGACATTATGGTGCGATATCGAGTTACACGATATCCATAGACATTCCGCAGGTTGATGGGTGATCAACGGACCCCCAGATTTTCAGGGTGTCACAAGCTATGCCCAGTAGAGTATTTCCTACAGAAGCTACTCCCCAACCTAAGTGCATATGCAATGTTCACATGCAACATTTAACAACCACAATCCATTCCATACAAGAACATGTAATTGTAGAGGGAAATTCTACCATGTCATGCCATGATATGAGATAATACTCACTCACGCACCTTAACCCGAACCCTCACTGACTCCCGCAACACAATGCAAATGCCAATGTGTAGAAAATATGTCATTTATGAATTTCATGCAATGATCATTTTAAAATCTCCGAGTCTTTTGTGGGGTGAGTATTTATGGACTTACACCAAAGGCACCCAACCGACACGGAATTCATGGAGTTCCACCAACGGTTCCGCGTACACCGACACACTTTATGGACTTTTATACCACTGGAGTGCGTATCCAAGTCACCGGGTCTCTCACCCGAGGGGTTTTCTAGCCCTTCTTGCTAACCCCGACCCTATATTCATGCAACCATGCGACTCATTCAGATTTTTAACCCTACTTTCCCGAGCCCACCTATCAATCACCAAGTATGGTGTTTGATCACACCATGTACACACACCCACCTAATCCGATGTCTCCGTGCAAATGCAATGAAATTAACCATTGCAAAACAATGTCAAGTCCCATATGTAATGAATGAAATATGGATCAATTAAACCACATACTTCAATAAATGCCATGGTAATTTGTATCTAATGCATATAATTACCACAATTTGTCATGATGCTAATATAGTAACAGCATAAATCAATTACCTTTTTCTCAAACATGTCATACATAAATTATGCCATAACAAGCTTAATTCTCACATAGGCATTTAGCAAAACACCTTTAAGGCACCAAACATGTTATCACATAACCTATGTAAATAACCCGTTTCATTCTCAAGGCACAATATAACACATAGTATGCCCACACAATACCAAACTCCAAGAATTTTCACATGGAACTTCACATATCAATTTCAAACAAGAAATTGATTAAATCATTTCTACACCTACTCCATAACCATAGGCAAATGAAATACATAGTTCCATATACCTACCCATTTTCATTAAACCAACTATAATAGGAAAGTTTAAAAATACACCAAAACAGTCCACATAAACCCAATTCCCAAGAGTTTATACCAATAGCTTCCACATATCAAATTTAAGCTAGAAGTTGGTCTAAGCCAATTCTATACCGAATTCCTCACTTCCACAATAAGAGAAAAGTGACATGTATGATTCTATCTACCTAACCCATAACACATAACACCCTAGGTTAGAAAATAAGCCTAAGTATGAGGAACCCTACCTCTTGGAGCGTAAGGCTAGAACTTTAAGAACACCTCCCAAGCCCCAAAACTCTTGATTTTCCCAAAGTCTCCTCTTGGATCTTCGGTGAAATATTTCATTCTTGGTATGGTTGCGTAGCTCTCGTCAAGGAGATCAACTTTGATTCTTGGCCCGAAGAATTCTGACTAGTAGAATTCCGTAGACCTAAGAAACAAATCTTGAAATTTCTATTTTTCCTCTCCTCCTCTCTCCAACATGTACACACTGGTTTCAGCAGAATATGCTGCTAGAAAATCAGATTTTTATGGATATTTATAACCTTTAATGCTTGGTGCACGTCGCGCCACACGCCCCCCATTTTCGGGGTCTATTTTCACCCCGAAATGATTAAATTTCATACCAGTTTAAGCTCAAAATATTTTACATTAAATTTATTTAAATTATTTTCTAACTTTCAAATTTTTTATAAAATTTTCGTTTTTGGGGTCACCTGAGACCCGATCGATCACCTCGTAAAACGCAAAAAATTTAACTATCTCGAAATTTGATGAAATTTGTCTAGGTAACTAGATTTCATGAGATGAATCCAACGGTGAGATCCGTTTTGTCATCCAAGCTATAGAGAAATACAATTTTTCAACTTGCACTGTAGTAAAAAATTACCGTTTTGCCCTTTTTCATAAAAAGTTCAAATTTACCCAGGTTTTACATATACAACATCAACCATGTGAGCATCTATGATAATCATTAAATAATAAAAATCATTCCACATTGAATGAATAACTAGACAACTTCCTAGAGAAATATAAATAATCTATAGGTTTACATCCAAAACCAAAACAACAGTCTTTCAACCATCTAAATAGGAAATATTTATAATATTGTCTAATAACTAAACTTTAGATATTTAAACTAGAAAGGCACTCTCTAAGTCTCAACTAGATCCACATCTTGATCTGCTACCATCTCAAGGTCAACTTGTCGATCTAAAATTATATCTTCTTCAAGTCCAACATCTAAAAATTGTTATTGTAGGGTGAAAAAACAACCCAGTAGGAAAACTTTTCAAACATAAACAAGATTTTAAAATAATAAAATATGTAAGTCTTAGTTTGTAAAATAGCATATAATAATTTGAATTAAAACATGACAATTGACAAGATCTCATGTTTGTGATATCACATATGTAAGAAGTAAAACTCATTCTCAAACAATAGATAATTACAACCATCATATCTCATATATGTGTGTAGTTTAGCATGAATCCACATATCAATAATATCCATACCCCACCCCACATAAACACACAAAATTATCCAACCAAAACCCACAAGGATACACCATTATAGTAAGGTCGTATATCGATGCATCGATAGTGACGAATCAAACCTAAGAACAGTGTACTAGCCCTCATCTTCGATCCCCATGAGTGAATTGTGCAATTTCTTGAACCTTGCAAGGAACTAAAAAATCTCACTATGGGTGATAGGGAATCTTCAAACCCCTCGAGTTAACAAATGTATTAAAGAACCCTACGATATATAGTCCAATGTGACCCACATTCATCACACCCATCCATATAAGAGATACTTATCACACTTTTCCATAAAATCCATGTATAATCACAAATCATAGTTTCATAATTGTTCAAATAGATTAATTTCAAGAACACATGCAATATATCTCTAAGAAACATATTTACATTGATCATAATCAAGAACTAGGGTTTTAAAGTTAAAAACATATGATTCTTGGATGTAAAACATGTATTTGGATGTAAATAAACTGTTTATTCAAGAATATAAACGTCTATTAAAAAATATATAAAATCATTGTAGTTATATCATATATATATAATATGAGTGAAGTACTGTGTTCTTAAATAAAGAACAGATAGATTTTAGAAACAAATTATGTATTTTCTTAAAAGAAACGAATATAAAAACATTGTAGATCAATTATTTAAATCATAATATAGATAAAAAAAATATATATTATATAACCCTAATCATCATTGTATGAATCTAAGAAAGAACTCATACCTTTATTCCTTAAATCTTAATCCTAACATATAATAACCTAGTATTCAAAAATTAAAAATTGTGTCAGAATCTAGCTATATTCGGTTATGGGTTTGGATATTGGAGAGCCGTAATGTTAATTGATATGTTTAAAGAGGGTAGGAAATGGATTTGTGAGGTTAGAGGAAGCCGTAGTGCGCATTTGGTACATTAGGTCAAACCTAAATCTGGGAATCAGGGGTGCAAAATAAAGAATTTGGAGATTAAATTGAACATTAATTTTAATTTTAAAAATTAGAGGAATATTCTTTTGGGGAATTTTTTATATGTGTGTGTGTGTGTGTGTGTGTGTTTTAAAAATTAAATTTCACATGGCAATTACTTCAAAATTTCCTTAGCACATGACTCCAAAATTTTAGTTCATACCATTGATCTCTATTTCATTTAAAGTTCATGAGTACAACTTAACTATAAACCCCACACTCAACATTATCACTAGCTTTGGATGGTCTAAATGTTGTGAACTATAAACACCAAAAAATACAATAACATAATAACCAAACACAAGTTCACAGTAGGCCCTCAAGGATAACCCTTCCATGTACTTGGGAGAGTTATGGTCATATAACATTCACACATAGTCCAATCCCTCTTACCTTTTCATATAATGACTAATCTCCTTACTCCATATTTCTTTCCCTACAAAGGCTTACCATGTCATTCTCACTATATCTTCAAGCAAAGTCATCTAATATAATTCATCAATTATTGCACCATGATCTTTTAATTATATTATTTTTGAATAATTCTTATAACCCATTTGTACAAAAATTAAGTCATCACTTAACATTTAATGTTTAACCAAAGCAACACTAGCCAACTATCCATACTAATTCCAGACCACTATTGATAACCTTAAATAAATGTTCATAAAACAACCTCCATTCCACTTAGAAGCAAAGTTACAATTTATACTCTTATTCCAAAATTGACAGAAATACTTATTTAGTTATCATGCCCCTCCAATTGATTCCATTTGAACATTGTACTATTTTATATTCTCGTAGTCACCCTAATGGAAGATATATCCAACTCGAACTTTTCACCATAAAACCAAATTTTCCAATCTTTCTGCAATTCATTACCTCTCTATCAGTTCCAATAACTTTACCTAACAAAAATTATATAAAGGATGCCATAGTTATAAGACCCCACATTAAAAATTAAATAAGGATATTATTATCTTAAGAGTTCTCCTAAGATGACTAAATGATGATAGAAACTTAGAATCATTGTTGAAAGATTGATCATGAATTTTGAGTTTTGGATGAATTGACATTTGGATCAAACTTAATTCTGTATATGTTTAACCTTGAGAATAGTGATTATGTAAATTTTTAAATATTTTTGGGCAAGATAAGGTCTAAATTGAATCCGGAAGGTTAAGAAACCTTGGGAGAGGTAATTTGGGGTGTATTAGAAGTTAAGAAGTATTCCGGAGTTAAAACACATTTTAGATAGAATTTGGGTAGAAAGAATTTGACACTACCTTAGTATTTGGACGACAAGTTTTTACCCTGATGTCCATTTGAGTTTAAATTTTTATAGCAAATACTAGACTTCAAGGGGTACAAAAGTGTATTTCACGAAAACTTTCCAAATCGACCTCTAAATAGGCCAAAACTTCACAGAAAATTTCAGTAGAAATAGGAAGTCCGTTCGAAAGTGAAAGTCTGTTTGAATGACAACTGTTCAAACGTGAATGTCTGTTCAAATGAAAGTTCATTTCAGTACTTTTTCTTATGGAAAAATAAAACTACTGGGAGCAACAAATGTTTGAACACCAAAATGACGTTCGAACATGAGTTATGCATCACAGTATCAGATTTACGTCGGTTGGGCTCTTTTCTCACCCTATAAATACATAAGGCCACCTCCTTTAGCATCATTTCAACATTTCTATCCCTACAATAAAAACACAAGATCAAGGAGGATTTTCACATTGAAGTGGATCAAAATCTCAAGTTCTTCACACAAAACTAAGGAAGAAGGTAGGGGTTTTTTCTTACTCTTGTTCATTGAGGCTAGGGGGTGTGTGTGTATATATATATGTTTTGATTCTAAATCATAAATATTTGTTATGGAATCCTTATTTCTTGATATTCTTCCAAATCTTACAATGTGTTTAGTGAATTTATGGTTGATGGCCATAAAATCCTTGTTCTTGATTTCAAAACCAAATTTTTGAGAAATATGGATTTTTCTTGTTGATATTTCTTTGTTCATGATTCCAAAACTCTAGTGCTTTGTTTGGAACAATAAAATTCTATCTTTTAATGATCTCTTGCTTATTTTCTTGAATTGTTATGTTGAAAAAATACCTATGAAATTGGGGGGTTTTGATTTACTTGTGATTTGATAAATTGGTTGGTATGGTATCTCTTGTGTTGTTGTTTAGAAAAACATGGGTGACTATTGACCGGATATCGTAGAATGGTGTAGATGTGTTTCTTACTCCGTGCGGGTTTAAAGGTTCCCTACCACTCGTAGTGGGGTTGGTGTCTTGTGAGGACCAAACCACTATTTTCTCACGTGGAATCAAGGCTGAGAATTAGTATACTATTCTTGAGTTGGATTCATCACTGTTGATGTGTCGGTATACGCCTTTCCTAAAGTTGTGTATCCTTGCAAGAATTGGATGTGTGTGTGGACTAGGATATTCTCGATGTGTTTATTCAGGAGATGTCATATGATTCGCACTTTTTTAGTGATGGGATTAATATTATACACCCAAGTATAAATGGTCGAATTGTAGTTTTCTCGATTTTAAGTCCAACTATCGATCCCATGAAGAGTTTTAACAATATTGAAACAAAATAAAATAGTAAAGCTGCTAATTCGAATCAGACAACATGCGATAGCTTGTGATGTGAGCTTAGTTTGATATTGAGTCTACATAAACAGTTATGTGCAGATAGAGTAAAACAATAATAAAAAATATCCTTCAATTCAAGGATCTCATATGTGTTATATTTGTTAAATATTGGAAATGCTACCTTACAACAATTGTAAAACCCAGGAAAAAATTAAACTTTTTCGGAAAAATGGTAAAATGGTAATTTGCCACTATAATGCGGGTTTAAAATCCATATTTTTCTAAAGCTCCCCGTACAAAGGACACTCTGCCCAAATTTTGTTAAAATTAAGACCCCGGTAAATGGGACATAACGGCGCAATATCAAGTCACTCGGTATCCACGGGTATTCCACTGATTGATGGGTAATCAACAGACCCCCGGGTTTTAGGGGTGTCACAGCTTGGTATCAGAGCATAGGTATACGATTTACCTAGGGCTTGATGGGCATGGGTTTAGACCATTGCATTCATTGTGCATTTTATGTTATGTGTTTAAATGCTACATGTTATGTGCTATGTGTTATGTGAATTGTATGCATGATGAAATGTATATGGAAAAGAGACACTAGGGTTAGATAACATAACCTTGGGGGTCAGAAAGAGAACGAACATAATGGGTTAGGGTGTTAATGTCTACTAGTGGTGGCACACACTCTACTAGTGAGACAATGGGATAAATCTCAAATGTTCAACTTTGATCCCTACTTTGGGATACTAAGTTAGTGCTCTATTATTATTTAACTTGTGTGAGAGATTTGGGCTTAGAGGTTGAGACCTTGGAAGAGCCACTGCATGTGAGTTCTCCCCTAGGAGTTAGGGTGAGAGTTGATAAGATATGTCGCGGTTGTGAGTTAGAGATCTTGGGGATTATACTCACCGTGGACCTTAGGGTCATGGACATGTCAGAGTTTGATGTCATTCTCGGGATGGATTGGTTGAAGGCATACTGAGTTGTCATTGATTGTGATCGAAAGAGGTTCATTGCTTATATGCCTAATGGTGTTTGTTTCAAGTTCCAGGGGAAAAACATGATGTTTTACCTCAAGTAGTGTATGATTCCCGATGGCATAGACAGTTAATGGGTTGGCTTACAAGCCTTACCCTGGAGGATGAGGCGAGACAGGAATTGGGTCTACCTCGAGTTATTTGTGAGTATGAGGATGTTTTTCTGGATGAATTAATGGGATTACCTCCACATAGGGAAGTTCACTTCACCATTTAGTTACATCCTGACACATCGCCCATTTCTATGACTCCACATAGGATGGCGCCAGTTGAGTTGCAAGAACTCAAGGTCCAATTGCAAAAATTGCTGGACAAGGGGTTTATTAGACCGAGCACTTCACCATGGGGCACTTCGGTGCTATTTGCCAAGAAGAAGGACAAGACCCTTTGATTATGAATAGACTATCGGCAGTTGAACCGGGTCACTATCAAGAATAGTTACCCTTTACCGAGAATTGATGACTTTTTTGATCAACTGAGAGGGGCACAGGTCTACTCAAAGATAGATCTTCATACTGGTTACCATCAGTTGAGGGTTAGGGAGGAGGATATCCCTAAGTTGGCGTTCAAAATGTAGTATGGGCATTTTGAGTTCACAGTGATGTCATTCAGATTGATGAATGCTCTAACGACATTCATGGATCTCATGCACAAGATGTTTAAACCCTACTTAGATCAGTTTGTCGTGGACTTTATTGATGACATCCTAATCTACTCCAAGTCTGAGGAGGAGCATGAGGATCACTTGAGGATTGTTCTCCAGACCTTGAGAGACCATCAGTTGTACGCCAAGTTCAGCAAGTGTGAATTTTGGCTTATGGAGGTGAAATGTTTGGGACATGTGGTGTCGGCTTCAGGTGTATCCATAGACCCAGAAAAGGTTGAGGCAATTATGAATTGGGACAGACCGAAGTCAATCTTTGAGATCCACAGTTTCTTGGGATTGGCAGGGTATTATCGGAGGATCATCGAGGACTTCTCCTGATTAGCTGCACCTATGACAAGATTTACCCGGAAAAAGGTCAAGTTTGAGTGGAATGATTTGTTTAAGAATGCATTCTAGGTGTTAATGAGGAGGCTTACTTCAGACCCTATTTTAATTATTTCAGAGAGAGGACAAAGGTATACTGTATACTGTGATGCCTCCAGAGAAGGATTGGGTTGTGTTTTGATGCAGTCTAGGAAGGTGGTGGTTTATGGTTCTCAGCAGTTAAAGAACCACGAGCAAAATTACCACATACATGACATGGAGTTGGCAGCCATTGTCTTTCCCTTGAAGCCTTGGCACCACTATCTATATGGTGAGCAATTTGAGTTATTTTTGGACCACAAGAGTCTGAAGTACATCTTTACACAGTGGGACCTCAACATGATGCAACGCAGGTGGATGGAGTTTCTGGAGGACTACAACTTCACTTTGCATTACCATCCCGGTAAGGCAAATGTGATGGCTGATGCACTCAATAGGAAGTCACAGGGAGTCTTGGCTAGTGTGTCTTCCCGGGAGTGGCAGATGCTCGAGACAGTGGGATTGTGACACTCCAAAACCCAGGGGTCCATTGATTACCCATGAACCCGCGGAATACCTGTAGATACCGAGTAACTCGATATCAAGCCGTGATGCCCAATTTACCAGAGTCCTTAATTTAACAAAATTCGGGCAGAGTCTTCTTTGTATGGGGAGCTCTACCCAAAACACAACCTGTACAATATACATTAACATGACTCATCCGAGGCCTAATATAACACAATGACCACACTGAGTCCATTTATTCATACTCAAATAAAAAGATGCATTGTTATATTAAAATAACCCATATAAACTCAGTTACAATTCTTTTACACATTACATGCCCAAAACATTGTTTTACATAAACCAAGGTTAAAGGCCACAATCCGACCTCTCTTCACCCTTGAGGATCCAAGTGAGGGCCATCCACTAGTGTGTATCCAGCACCTAAAATGTTTTCCTGTATAGGGTGAGCCACGCTCAGTAGAGTAATTCCTACATAGGCTACTCCCCACCTAAGTGCACATGCAATGCTCACATACAACATTTTCAAGTAAGAATATGCATTCAATGTTGGAATTTATCATGTCATGCCATGAAATGAGATGAGACTCACTCATGCAAATCAACCCGAGCCCTTCCTAGCTCCTCAACACATGCAAGTGCCAAAGTGTATGGAATCATCATTTATGTTGCACATCAATTGACTTTTACAAATCTAGGGTCTTTGTATGGGGTGGATGTTCATGGGCTTACACTAAGGGTCTCCAACCTACGCGGAATTTATGAACATCCACCAAGGGCTCCGCGTACACCCACACAATTCATGGGCCAAGCCAAGGGAGTGCGTTTCCCAATCACCGGGCCTTGCAGCCAAGGGATCTTCTAGTCCCTCCTTGCTAACCCCAACCGTAATTACCATGCAACTTGTGTGACTCAGCCAAGTCTTCGACCAAGCTTAGTCGAGTCCACTCGTTATCCACCAAGTGTGGTGTTGACTGATTCGTGAGTAAAGTTAACAAATTTTACTATGCCTTTTTGGACTAATTGTGCTTTGATAGAGTTTAAGTAGTGACATTTCAGGTCCTAGAGTGAACAAAGGCCCAAGGACAACAAAAATCACACCTGAAAGTAACACTAGCACAAAAGGGAGCAAAAATGCAAAAGGTTGGAACAAAGCAAGGACGTTCGAACGTCAACCCATGTTCGAACGTCATCTGAAACCCTGCCAAGACCAGCTGTTGAGACATGGTGTGTTGTAGTTAACAAAAAGAGAAGAACCAGAAGCACTTGAGTACAACATTGGAACATAACTCCACGTTCGAACGTTGTCTTGAGTGACCAAGGAGTTGCTGAGTGTACAGTCGATGCTGTTAAGGCGTGTCGAAGTGACTAAGTTAGAGACTAAGTCAGAGATCAAGTCAATGACCACAGGCCACTTGAGAGGAAGAAAGATGACGTTCAAACGCCTTCAAAGCAAAGGCAGAGTTGACGTTCGAACGCTAGATAACGTTCGAACGTCCCCCTGTAGATTGCCTGCAGAAAAGTTCACTCCTATGGGCGACAAACACTATGCACTCATCCTTACCTATCTTCTACCCCCTCCCCTTCCTTGCCTATAAATACTCCCTTGTTGGGAGCTTAAAGGGCATTATTCCTCTTGTAGAATAAATGGGGGAGCAATCTTTATTCTTTTAAGAGTGTTTAGTAATCTAGTTCTTGAATACTTCATGTTTATGCTTTCATTTTCCATTTATATCAACCATGTTGGAGGCTTAGACTCCCCTTGTAGTTGAAGTCTTTCATTTACTTATGCTAAGTCTTTACATTCATGTTGTGACAACCATGATGGAGGCTTAGACTCCCCTTGTAGTTGTACTTGCTTTTACTTACAAAGTATCAAGAGAGGTAGTTCATCTTTTGGTTGTGGTGGAAACCCTTCGAAAGCAACTAGCTTTCTTCTACTTTTGCGGTTTATGTATTTCATTTCCAATGCTTGAGCATCCTTCTTTCTTAGAAGAGTGAAGCTCTTCCATTTTTCTAGAGTTTTACCAAAGCCGTGAAGGGTGAAAACTGATTCACTTATTCTTCATTAAAGAAAAGCTCTTTGTTTAATTGTTTTACCTAGTAGCATCTCTACTTAGAGGGATAAGTAGCACTTATTTTTCTAGCTTTGGCAAGGCCATGAAAAGTGAGTAGTTCCTCATTCACTCTTTAGTAAGAGGTGATGAATATGTAATAAGTATCCGAAAGTTATGTTTGTGCAACTTCTTCATACTTTAATGCTTTATACTCCACTTGTTCATTGGACGATTGAACTAACCTAGTAAAGTTGAGGTACTTTGTATAACCAAGGGCTCAATCTATGATACAGATGACTCCTGCATAGGAAGATCTGTTGGTTCAATGCAAATACCCCGGCTAGCTGCTTGACAAATTTCCATGTTGTTTCCTAACCTATAAACATCACCTTTTAGCATGTATAGTATATGAATAAAGGGGAGTGTCACTCTCCTAGGGATGATGTCAAAAGAAAGGGCAACGGAATGGTGGATGAATGAGATTTCAAATGTGAGTATGTGTGAACAAAAGTGCTCCCCAAGCGCAAGGAGACTTTCGCGGATCGTGTTTTACTTGGTGGTATTCCAAGGTCGTTTCCACGGGGAAGGAAGTAAGCCGAGGGGAGGTGATTTTGGAAGCAAGAAAGTGTAAAATCTTTGATTGTTGGAAGTTGTTTGGTGAAGTTGTTTTCATGCTAGTAAAATAAGAAACAAATGTTGGCAAATCCAAGAGGTCACTCCAATAGGAATACCGTCTCAACTCGAAACCCTCCTCCAATAGAGCATGAATGAACGATTGATTTATGGGAAGCTAGGGGTAAGATTGGTGAGTATCTAAGCATAAATTGTGACTAGGCCTACGGAATATCAAAGACTCACCAAGTTATCCACCCTCAACCCAGTCAAACCGAACCATTTAACTCTGAAAGAGGGGAGGAGAATGAGTTGAAATGGTATACCCAAGTGGAGGTTCCCCTTGGTTTTGCCAACTAAGAGATTTAGCTATTCATGCTTAAAATAAAGACAACAATATGATGAGAAGACATTATGAAAAAATAAAGACTAAAGCTAAGCATAAACGAATTGCATAAATTTAACTTACGGATAACCACCTCTTACTAAAGATTGGATGAGAAACTACTCACTCTTCATGACTTTGTTAAAACTAGAAAAAAGAGTGATGCTCATCCCTCCAAGTAGAGGAGTTACAAGGTAACACATTTTAGACAAGGAGCCGATCTTCGACAAAGAATGAGTGAATCATGTTCCACCCTTCACGGCTTTGGTAAAGCTCTAGAAAAGTGGAAGAGTTTCACTCCTCTAAGGGAAGAAGGAAGCTCAAGCAATGGAAGTAAAAGAGCAATAACACAATAAAAGAAAGTAATACTTAAAGTAAAAGAAAGCAATAAATTAAAAGGAAGCAAGAATACAATAAAAGAAAGCAATACTTAAAGAAAGTTATAAGCAATAAGGAAAGCAATAATACTTTTGGAGGGTTTTCCACTACCAAAAGATGAATGCTTTACAAGTCTTAATGGGTGGTATTTATAGGCAACAAGGGAGGGTGAAAGTCTTGTTAGGTGGCCTTGAATCTTGATAGGTGGACTTGAAGAGTCTTGTTAGGTGGCTTTGAATCTTGTTAGGTGGACTTGAAAATCTTGTTAGGTGGCCTTGAATTCTTTGATCCTCCTTTGTTTTGAGCTTTGATAATTGGCACCCCAGTAGTTTGTAGCTTTAATACAATTGGCTCCCCAGTAGTTTGTAGCTTTGACGCACAAAATCCTGAAAAGAACAACAATTAATGCATTATCCTTTATTCACACACTAATTCTAATTTGATTTATTTTGACTAGTTTAACTTTATTCAACTAACACAATTTACCTATTAAATTATTCCTTAATTAGGGTTAATCACACCCCCCAACCTAAATATTACTAGTCCCTAGTAATAAACAACATAACAAAATAAAATCACTTTCGTAGATAACACGATTGCATTTAGCATATGCAATAAGTCGTTAAACCCCTAGGTGATCCCCAGTGGACGAGTTTTGTCTCGTGAAGGTTTCCAGTGAAGCTACCTACAAACTCCAATTAAAATATGTGTATATTTAAGATTTCTTGTCAAAATGAGTTAGCAACAGAATCATTGAGGCACACATCTCTTAATTTTGAATTGTTTTCCGAACACTTCTCTGTCATTGGTACGTACTCTATATGGAAATAAACACTTGTTACATTGGTATTTGGAATTCCTTGTGTAGTAGGAATGATCATTCTAGTAGCAAGAATTGTTATATAACAAACATTCTACTTTATCACCTTCCATGGATAGCTTTGATTTCTCAAATCTCTCTTAGAATGCTCTCAGCAAAAAATTCACTCCGATTATAGTGACTTGTCTCTCAAATAGCATGTGATCAGAGGATGGTCATTCGAAGAATCACATGCACAGTTAGAAAGGGAGTGAAAGTCTTAAGAAAGTAGGCTAATCATGTTCTTGGCATAATCTCATGGAAGAATATCAATGCAATTAAAGAAATACTATTTAACATACCCCAGTTTTCGGTCGACAACGCACATGCATTAGACTTGAGATCAATTAGGACTTTCTATAGGTTGTAATGTGGCCAGAGGTTAGTGGCTAATGAAATGACGTCAATGGTATTCAAAAGCTATCCCCTTTTTTAATGTAGCACACCTCTTTCTTGCTTTTCAGTCTTTTGCCTAGAAATGGTATTTCTTTCTTTCATTTTTTTTTTCAATTCTTCGTTGAACAGTAGCCACCATCTTCTTTTCTTTTTTTTTCTTGCCTTTCTATGTCATACCGATTTATAAGAGGGTGCAAGAAAAAATTGGATAGCAAGGTATGTTAAGTGTATTTTTTTTTTTGTGTGTGTGTGGCTCGGTTATCATATGGGTTTTTCGAAAAAAAAATCATCATTCATTGAAGGCTCAAACATAGCTAACTAGGGATATAATTTTGTAGAAGCAATGACTAAGGTTCAAAATCAACTCAAAGATGGCCTAAAATCCTTTCTCAAGTATGTGTCTGTGTCGCATGCAAAGGTTCCCTGTAGGATATGTCAATAGATTACTTTAGTTGCATTTAATCAAAGCAAGTTTAATGAGATTATTCAACAATTGAAAGTGAAAGAGCTTACTTGAGTAAATGTTGATTGTCTCTCAGAAAGCATCGTAAGGCTCAAAACTTACCATGGTATTCTTCTTTATCTCCACTGGTTATGTCAGGTTTCCAAAGAATGTCAGTTATATTATAATTCTATTTTCGAGTCTGGTCATTCTGTACCTTAAGATTAACAAATACCAATGTACATTTGACATTTAAGCATAGAGGAAATACCATTTTTCAAGGAAATGCTGTTTTTTTTTTCACTCGAATAAAAATCAAAACTATTTACATACACATTTATCTATGAAAATTTACAAAAAGACTAAATGCACATATTGAACTTGGAAAACTATGGTGTCTCAGGATAGGTCCCTACCCACGCTACAAGTTGGCATTTTAGGACAATCCTTACTCGACCCACATTTTTATTTCAACAAAAAGACTTTGTACATAAACAAATATTTACAAAAAAAAAAATTCGGACCATTAACCTTCATCCCCAAAACACATTTTTCCACAGCTTTGTCATTATTAGTTAAAATTTAATCCGAGTCGTCGCTTGTGTCTATGTCATTATTAGTGACCCTTCCCACTTCTTGTCGCACATAACATGTAAGTCCCGGACTGGTATAAGATGGCGTCTCAGGAAAATCCTTACTCTGCCCATACACTATCCAGTTTAATCGATCGGTTGCACGACCCGAAATTGGTTCAGAACACTGATTGTATTTTTTCATGTGAAAACATCTGCCACATTGTTTACAAGCACCCAGCCGTTTGGCACGACGACGTTTAGCAAAAGTACTTCTGCCACACAATGGTTTTGCTTGTGCTTCTCGGATTTCAATTTTTCTGACTACTCTTGTTTTTCTCATGATCACAGCATGCACATCAGATGGAAATGTGCGCAAGACTCCCAAACTAAACCAAAAAATTTTAACATCCATGCTTTCTATGCTTCAAGACTCACTATCTGGTTCTTTAACGTCTGCCAGTCACAAAGACGATTGACGCTGCATTTGATGTGATCATGAAATATAAGCAAAAATGCTGTAAAAATACGCAATCCAAAACAATCTTTTTTTTTTAAATACGAAACTATAACAAACTGGAATCGTAGATCACACCCCCCAACCTAAACCGAACATTGTCCCCAATGTTTCGAATTTACCAGTGTGTAGAGTTTAGAGATCAAGTTGTAGGGTAGAGATCTGTTCAACTGTCGAAACCTACAAAGAAAATACACAAATTAATCTTCTCTACGCAGATCTGGGTTTTCGCTAGGACAAAAACCCTTGATTTTAAATGCAGACAGAAGAAGAAGAGCAATGTACAAATAGAGTAAACAAATGTCGAGCATGAGACAAACGACTGGGTCTTCGGGAATATGGTCATGGGATTGTTGGGAGTTGGGTCGTGTTATAGAGAATAACACAATAGAAATAAGAAGAAGAAGAAGACGAAGAAAGAGGAAAAAGCGGTGGGTGTAAAGATCTGTTTAGCTGCCGAAACCAACAAACAAAACACAACAATTAACCCACTCGAGGGAGATTTGGGTTAGGCTGGAAACCCCTCACCCTAAGTGTGAGCAGAAAAAGAGCACCCATGAACAAATACAAACATATAAGGCAAATTATTAAACAAAAGACTGGGTTGTCGGCGTATATGGTCATGGATTTGCATGGGTGGTTTGTTTTTACAGAGAACAGAGAGAACGACGAAAGAAGAAGAAGAAGAAGAAAAGAGAAGGGAAGAAGAAGGGGAGACCAATCACCGGTGGATGGGAGAAAAAAAAATTGAAAGCCTTATAAAGGCATCCTATTTTTTATTTTTTTATTTTTTATTTTTTATTTTTTATTTTTTTTTTGAGTGTCGGCAGCCGCATATCCGTGCGGAATATTCCCACCATTTTTTTTTAGTGTCGACAGACGCGAATATTCACGCGGAATATTCCCACAAACATTGGTGTAATATGCAAATAGTGCAACCTCACCCCCCCAACTTGATTCATGCAGTGTTCTAAAACAAATATGATATTCAATGATGGACAGTAAAAAGATAAGAAGGGTTAGAGAACACCTCGCACTTGAGCTTTGACAAAAACACCAATATCTGCGACTAAAAAAAACAAAACTATACGACAAAAGAACATAATTAACATGGAATAAAAAAAATAAAGTAAGTAAATAAAAACCTATACATTAAAAAGCAAAAAAAGAAAAACTAATTATTTTCACAACTTCCGGGTATACCGGATCCATCAAATTCTCCTCCACCACTTGTTCTTCAAAGCCCCCAAAAAATGGCTTAAGTCTTTGGCCATTGACCTTGAATGTCTGGCCATTTTCGGGGTTTTGAACATCCACAGCTCCGTTGGGGTAGGCCACCTTGACAAGATAGGGGACATCCCAACGGGATCGGAGTTTGCCTTGGAAAATGGAGAGGCGAGAATTGTATAATAGTACTTTTTGCCCGGGCTCAAATTATTTCCTCACAATGGAGTTATCATGAAAGATTTTGACCCTTTCTTTCGAGATTTTGGAGCTCTCATACGCATCTCGTCGAATCTCTTCCAACTCATTCAGCTCTAACTTCCTATGATCACCGACCATTCTCAAATTAAAATTTAAAGTCTTAATGGCCCAATAGGCCTTGTGTTCCATTTCGACTGGCAGGTGGCAAGCCTTTCCATAGACAAGCCGGTAGGGAGACATGCCCAAAATAGTTTTAAAGGCAGTGCGGTATGCCCAGAGGGCATCGGTCAATCTATCGGACCAATCCTTCCTGTTTGGGTTAACCATTTTTTCTAGAATGTTCTTTATCTCCCTATTGGCTAGCTCGGCTTGGCCATTTGTTTGTGGGTGATACGCAGTGGATACTTTGTGAGTGACGCCATATTTGAACATTAGAGATGCAAATGGCCTATTACAGAAATGTGATCCACCATCACTTATTATTGAACGAGGCATCCCAAACCTTGAAAAGATGCCTTGAGAAACTTGACTCGGTGGTCATTAGTCTTGGTCGGGATAGCCTCCACCCATTTGGACACATAGTCCACTGCCAGGAGGATGTACAAATAACAAATGACATAGGGAAAGGACCCATGAAGTCGATGCCCCAACAGTCGAATATTTCTATAATAAGTATTGGTGAAAGGGGCATCATGTTTCTTTGGGTCACACTACCCAACTGTTGGCATTTGTCGCATCCCTTACAAAATGAAACACAATCTTTGATAAGAGAGGGCCAGTAAAAACCTGATTGAAGAATTTTGGCCGAAGTCTTTTTCGCTGAGAAATGTCCACCGCAAGCTTGTGAATGGAAAAATGCAAGGACATCCCACTGTTCATTTTCAGGTACGCATCTCCTCATGATTTGGTCGGGGCAATACTTGAACAAATACGGGTTGTCGAAGTAGAAGTACTTCACATCTGCCATAAATCGTCTTCGATCTTCTGGGCTCCATTGCGGTGGTGTCTGTCCTGTTGCAAGATAGTTACATATATCAGCATACCAAGGACATACAGAGTGAATTAACAGCAAATGCTCATCAGGAAAAAAGTCAGGGATAGGAATGTGCTCATCGGCCTCTTGCACCACAAGCCGGGATAAATGATCCGCCACCACGTTCTCAACTCCTTTCTTGTCCTTGATCGTCAAGTCGAATTCTTGTAGGAGGAGTATCCACCTAATGAGTCTCGGTTTTGCATCTTGCTTAGACAACAAATACTTTAAAGCAGAGTGATCAGTAAAGACAACAATAGGCGAACCAATGATGTAAGCACGGAATTTATCTAAGGCAAACACTACTGCTAGCAATTCTTTTTCGGTGGTAGTGTAATTCATCTGAGCCTCATTAAGTGTTTTGCTAGCATAGTGTATCACATATAGTCTATTTTCCTCCCTTTGACCGAGCACTGCGCCGACCGCGTAATCACTTGCGTCGCACATGAGCTCAAAAGGTAGATCCCAATTGGGTGGTCGCATGATCGGAGGTGTGACTAGCATGCTTTTAAGTTTTTTAAAGGATGCCTCACAATCATCCGACCACTCAAATGGGACCTCCTTAGACAGCAGGTTGGTCAAGGGTCGGGCCAATGCACTGAAATTCTTTATGAATCGACGATAAAAACCTGCATGGCCCAAAAATGACCAGATGCCTTTGATGGCTCTTGGCGTAGGGAGGTTGGAGATGGCCTCCACCTTGGATTTATCGACTTCAATACCCCTTGCCGAAACTATATGGCCAAGCACAATTCCTTCTGTCACCATAAAGTGACACTTTTCCCAATTCAAGACTAGATTCTTCTCCTCACATCTTGTTAGAACTTTCTCCAAGTTTGCCAAACATCCCTCGAATGAATCCCCAAACACCGAAAAGTCATCCATAAAGACCTCCACTATCTTTTCCACCATGTCACTGAAAATTCCCATCATACAGCGTTGGAAAGTCCCCAGAGCATTGCACAGTCCAAATGGCATGCGGCGGTAGGCAAAGGTACCATAGGGGCATGTGAAAGTGGTCTTCTCTTGATCCTCCAAAGCAATCTCAATCTGATTGTAGCCGGAGTATCCATCTAAAAAATAGTAGAATAGATGCCCGCTACTCGTTCTAGAACTTGATCGAGGAATGGCAATGGAAAGTGGTCTTTCCTTGTGCAAGCGTTCAACTTTCGGTAATCAATGCACACCCTCCATCCGGTGATTACTCTTGTAGGAATAAGCTCATTCTCAACCACCGTAACTCTGGATTTCTTAGGTACTACTTGCGTGGGGCTAACCCACTTACTATCGGCAATTGAAAAAATGATCCCCACATCAAGTAGTTTCAGAACCTCATCCCTTACCACCTCCTTCATGATGGGATTCAACCGCCTTTGTGGTTGTCGGGAAGGTTTGGAATCCTCCTCAAGATATATGCGGTGGGTGCAAATGAGAGGGCTTATCCCCTTGATATCCGCAATGGTCCACCCAATTGCTCCTTTATGTTTTCTCAACACCTCCAAGAGTTCTTTTTCTTGTTCCATGTTTAATGTAGAGCTAATGACCACCGGAAATGTTTCACCTTCCCCAAGATAGGCGTACTTCAAATGGGTGGGCAAGGGCTTCAACTCCAAGTTGGGCTTTTGTTCATCCGACGAAAAAATTTTCTTTTCTCGATGGGGTAACTCTTCGAATGTAGGGATCCACCTTTCCATCCCTTTCAAATCTTCTACCTCCTCTTGCTCATCATAATTCTCAAGATCCACAATTCCTTCTTCCTTAAATTTCAATATCCCCTCCAGCTCCAAGTGCTCCTCAACCAAAGTGTCGATTCTATTGACCTCACTTACTTCCTCATCATCACCCGGTTGCTTTGCCAAGTTGAATACATTGTGCTCCATTGTCATATTCCCAAATGCCAACTTCATTAGACCATTCCTGCAATTTATCACGGCATTAGATGTAGCAAGGAAGGGTCTTCCAAGTATTACGGGAATTTGGGAGCTAAGGTTTGCAACAAGATGTGTATCAAGCACAATGAAATCGACAGGGAAGTAAAATTTATCAATTTGAACTAAGACATCCTCAACTACTCCCCTTGGTGTACGGATACTACAATCTGCCAATTGAAGTGTGATTGAGGTGGGCTTCAACTCCTTAAGCTGCAGTTGTTGGTACACCGAGTAGGGAAGAAGATTCACACTTGCCCCCAAATCGAGGAGTGCTTGCTCCACTCGATAATTTCCAATGGTGATGGCTATGGTTGGACAACCGGGGTCTTTGAATTTTGGAGGAGTGTTAGTCCTCAAAATTGAGCTCACTTGCTCGGTGAGGAATGCTTTCTTGTGGACATTCAGTTTTCTCTTCACCGTGCATAAGTCCTTCAAAATCTTAGCACATGATGGAATTTGCTTGATGGCATCGAGGAGTGGAATGTTAATCTTCACCTGCTTAAACATTTCCAAAATATCAGCATAATTAGCCACCTTGACAGGTGGCTTCAAACGACTTGGGAAAGGGGCAGGCATGGGAGGAATAAACACACAATCATCAATTAATTTTTCTTTCTCAACAACCTCTCTTTCTTTCTTTTCACGCACCTCACTCTTGTCGGCGTCACCCAAGAGATCTTTTTCTTTTGGCAATGTGGTCTTGGGTGAGACCGTTGGCAAAATGGTTTTGTCAATTTCTTTGCCACTGCGGAGGGTGGTGACAGCTTTGAGTTGCTCGCAACTCTCTTCGAAGGTTCCGATGACTCAACAAGGTGTTGACCCCTAGGGTTCTCTTGTGGTTGAGCGGGGAACTTCCCCTTTTCTTGTTGAGATGCCCCTATGGAGTTTGTCAACTTTGTGAGTTGGGCTCTTACATCATTGATGGCTGTGGCATTTTGGTTATTGATGGCGGTTTGGCTTTGAATGAAGGAATGGACCATATCCTCCAAATTCCTTTTGTGAGGAGGTTGGTATGTGGAGGATTGGACGGTCCTTGAGAAAAACTTTGTGGAGGTGGATTTGGTGAAAAATTCTGTGGTGGTGGGTTTGACAAATACCCTTGTGGATTGGTCCGGGGGTATTAAGAGCTAGATGCTTGTCCTTGGCCATGGTATTGGTTTTGCTTGGGAGACATGGGAGATGCATATGCACTTGAACCATGAGGAATGAGGTTTTCATTTCTCCAACTAAAATTTGGGTGATTACTCCAACCCGGATTGTAAGTATTTGAATTGGGAGAAAATGATTGCCTTGTTTGGTTGAATGCATGGACTTGTTCATGGTACGCTTCTTTAAGGGTCGGAATGTTTGGGCAATCCGATAGGGAATGCTCCATACATTCGCAAATTGAACAACCCTCCTTGGTTCGTGACACATTAGACACCTCGTGTCTTTTATTGACTTCAAGACTCTCAACTTTCCTTGACAATTTAGCAATTTTTGAAAACAAGTCTTCCCGGTCTCTTAAATCATAAATCTCTCCCCCTTGAGTTTGGCCAGTTTTTTGAGGAGAAGATCTTGGTACATCGGTGGGATCTATAATGTCCCATGATTGTGCATTTTGTGCCAATGTATCAAAGTAATCTAAGGCCTCATCAGGGTCTTTGTTCAAAAACTCCCCATTACACATCATGTCAATGAACTGTCGATGGCCCGGTGTGATTCCTTCATAAAAGAAACTCACCGATTGCCATGGTTCAAAGCCATGATGTGGAAGGGATTGTAGCAATTCCTTGTATCTCTCCCAACATTGATAGAATTGCTCATTGGGCTTTTCTGAAAAGTTTTGAATTTGCTTTTTTAGGGCAGTGGTTTTATGCCCGGAAAGAATTTGTTCAAAAACTCAGAAATCATTTGGCTCCACGATGTGATGGTTCGAGGCCTTAAGGAAATAAGCCACATTTTTGCCTTGTCTTTTAGGGAAAAGGGAAACAATTTCATTCTAGCTATCTCTTCCATCCCATGATTGGGGAGGAAGGTTGCAACCATTTCCTCAAAATCCCTTATGTGTGAATTGGGGCTCTGAGTTTCAAATTCGTTGAACGTGGGAATTAGTTGCAACATCCCTGGCTTAACTATGAAAAGATGAGCTTGGAGGGAAAGGAGGATGCATGATGGTGTGGTGCTTCGTGTTGGTTGTAGGAAATCCCTTATTGACCTCACCGGGGGATCCATTTGAAAATTATTCTCCTCATTCACGGGAGGGGGAAAATTCGTTCTCGAATTGGGTATTTGGGGTTCTTGTGGTCCCCCACCCCTTTGGACATTTGGATTTGCTCCCCTTGGACATTTGGATTTGCACCTATATTGTCAAAATTGTCACCCGCATCCTTGGGTTGTTCTTGGTCAATATTCATGGTAGGGGCCAAATTTTGTCTAACAAGTCGGTTTCGGTCGTTTCGCCTCCACATAAAACAAAATATATACAAACAAAGTTATACACAAACAAGATTATGTACACGGAACAACGTACCTCAGCCCATGATGAAGATCATGGGACTTACCTCCGTCATCCGAAAATCACCTTCTTGGTTTGACACTTGCCTTCCCTGGCAACGGTGCCAAAAATGCTTGACAAATTTCATTGTTGTTTCCTAACCTATAAACATCACCTTTTAGCATGTATAGTATATGAATAAAGGGGAGTGTCACTCTCCTAGGGATGATGTCAAAAGAAAGGGCAACGGAATGGTGGATGAATGAGATTTCAAATGTGAGTATGTGTGAACAAAAGTGCTCCCCAAGCGCAAGGAGACTTTCGCGGATCGTGTTTTACTTGGTGGTATTCCAAGGTCGTTTCCACGGGGAAGGAAGTAAACCGAGGGGAGGTGATTTTGGGAGAAAGAAAGTGTAAAATCTTTGATTGTTGGAAGTTGTTTGGTGAAGTTGTTTTGATGCTAGTAAAATGAGAAACAAATGTTGGCAAATCCAAGAGGTCACTCCAATAGGAATACCCTCAACTCGAAACCCTCCTCCAATAGAGCATGAATGAACGATTGATTCGTGGGAAGCTAGGGGTAAGATTGGTGAGTATCTAAGCATAAACCGTGACTAGGCCTACGGAATATCAAAGACTCACCAAGTTATCCACCCAACCCAGTCAAACCGAACCATTGAACTCTGAAAGAGGGGAGGAGAATGAGTTGAAATGGTATACCCAAGTGGAGGTTCCTCTTGGTTTTGCCAACTAAGAGATTTAGCTATTCATGCTTAAAATAAAGACAACAATATGATGAGAAGACATTATGAAAAAATAAAGACTAAAGCTAAGCATAAACGAATTGCATAAATTTAACTTCCGGATAACCACCTCTTACTAAAGATTGGATGAGAAACTACTCACTCTTCATGCTTTGTTAAACTAGAAAAGTGAGTGATGCTCATCCCTCCAAGTAGAGGAGTTACAAGGTAACACATTTTACACAAGGAGCCGATCTTCGACAAAGAATGAGTGAATCACGTTCCACCCTTCACGGCTTTGGTAAAGCTCTAGAAAAGTGGAAGAGTTTCACTCCTCTAAGGGAAGAAGGAAGCTCAAGCAATGGAAGTAAAAGAGCAATAACACAATAAAAGAAAGCAATACTTAAAGTAAAGAAAGCAATAAATTAAAAGGAAGCAAGAATACAATAAAAGAAAGCAATACTTAAAGAAAGCTATAAGCAATAAGGAAAGCAATAATACTTTTGGAGGTTTTCCACTACCAAAAGATGAATGCTTTACAAGTCCTAAGGGTGGTATTTATAGGCAACAAGGGAGGGTGAAAGTCTTGTTAGGTGGCTTTGAATCTTGTTAGGTGACTTGAAGAGTTTGTTAGGTGGCTTTGAATCTTGTTAGGTGGACTTGAAAACTTGTTAGGTGGCTTTGAATCTTG
>CAUOFW020001061.1:0-142017 GCA_963454935.2 Ilex paraguariensis | reverse complement strand
TTTTGAACATCCACCAGCTCCGTTGGGGTAGGCCACCTTGACAAGATAGGGCCATCCCAACGGGATCGGAGTTTGCCTTGAAAATGGAGAGGCGAGAATTGTATAAGAGTACTTTTTGCCCGGGCTCAAATGATTTCCTCACAATGGAGTTATCATGAAAGATTTTGCCCTTTCTTTTGAGATTTTGGAGCTCTCATACGCATCTCGTCGAATCTCTTCCAACTCATTCAGCTCTAACTTCCTATGATCACCGGCCATTCTCAAATTAAAATTTAAAGTCTTAATGGCCCAATAGGCCTTGTGTTCCATTTCGACTGGCAGGTGGCAAGCCTTTCCATAGACAAGCCGGTAGGGAGACATGCCCAAAATAGTTTTAAAGGCAGTGCGGTATGCCCAGAGGGCATCGGTCAATCTATCGGACCAATCCTTCCTGTTTGGGTTAACCATTTTTTCTAGAATGTTCTTGATCTCCCTATTGGCTAGCTCGGCTTGGCCATTTGTTTGTGGGTGATAGGCAGTGGATACTTTGTGAGTGACGCCATATTTGAACATTAGAGATGCAAATGGCCTATTACAGAAATGTGATCCACCATCACTTATTATTGAACGAGGCATCCCAAACCTCGAAAAGATGTTCTCCTTGAGAAACTTGACTACGACTCGGTGGTCATTAGTCTTGGTCGGGATAGCCTCCACCCATTTGGACACATAGTCCACTGCCAGGAGGATGTACAAATAACCAAATGACATAGGGAAAGGACCCATGAAGTCGATGCCCCAACAGTCGAATATTTCTATGACAAGTATTGGTGAAAGGGGCATCATGTTTCTTTGGGTCACACTACCCAACCGTTGGCATTTGTCGCATCCCTTACAAAATGAAACACAATCTTTGATAAGAGAGGGCCAGTAAAAACCTGATTGAAGAATTTTGGCCGAAGTCTTTTTCGCTGAGAAATGTCCACCGCAAGCTTGTGAATGGCAAAATGCAAGGACGTCCCGCTGTTCATTTTCAGGTACGCATCTCCTCATGATTTGGTCGGGGCAATACTTGAACAAATACGGGTTGTCGAAGTAGAAGTACTTCACATCTGCCATAAATCGTCTTCGATCTTCTGGGCTCCATTGCGGTGGTGTCTGTCCTGTTGCAAGATAGTTACATATATCAGCATACCAAGGACATACAGAGTGAATTGACAGCAAATGCTCATCAGGAAAAAAGTCAGGGATAGGAATGTGCTCATCGGCCTCTTGCACCACAAGCCGGGATAAATGATCCGCCACCACGTTCTCAACTCCTTTCTTGTCCTTGATCGTCAAGTCGAATTCTTGTAGGAGGAGTATCCACCTAATGAGTCTCGGTTTTGCATCTTGCTTAGACAACAAATACTTTAAAGCAGAGTGATCAGTAAAGACAACAATAGGCGAACCAATGATGTAAGCACGAAATTTATCTAAGGCAAACACTACTGCTAGCAATTCTTTTTCGGTGGTAGTGTAATTCATCTGAGCCTCATTAAGTGTTTTGCTAGCATAGTGTATCACATATGGTCTATTTTCCTCCCTTTGACCGAGCACTGCGCCGACCGCGTAATCACTTGCGTCGCACATGAGCTCAAAAGGTAGATCCCAATTGGGTGGTCGCATGATCGGAGGTGTGACTAGCATGCTTTTAAGTTTTTTAAAGGATGCCTCACAATCATCCGACCACTCAAATGGGACCTCCTTAGACAGCAGGTTGGTCAAGGGTCGGGCCAATGCACTGAAATTCTTTATGAATCGACGATAAAAACCTGCATGGCCCAAAAATGACCGGATGCCTTTGATGGCTCTTGGCGTAGGGAGGTTGGAGATGGCCTCCACCTTGGATTTATCGACTTCAATACCCCTTGCCGAAACTATATGGCCAAGCACAATTCCTTCTGTCACCATAAAGTGACACTTTTCCCAATTCAAGACTAGATTCTTCTCCTCACATCTTGTTAGAACTTTCTCCAAGTTTGCCAAACATCCCTCGAATGAATCCCCAAACACCGAAAAGTCATCCATAAAGACCTCCACTATCTTTTCCACCATGTCACTGAAAATTCCCATCATACAGCGTTGGAAAGTCCCCGGAGCATTGCACAGTCCAAATGGCATGCGGCGGTAGGCAAAGGTACCATAGGGGCATGTGAAAGTGGTCTTCTCTTGATCCTCCAAAGCAATCTCAATCTGATTGTAGCCGGAGTATCCATCTAAAAAATAGTAGAATAGATGCCCCGCTACTCGTTCTAGAACTTGATCGAGGAATGGCAATGGAAAGTGGTCTTTCCTTGTGCAAGCGTTCAACTTTCGGTAATCAATGCACACCCTCCATCCGGTGATTACTCTTGTAGGAATAAGCTCATTCTCATCATTCTCAACCACCGTAACTCCGGATTTCTTAGGTACTACTTGCGTGGGGCTAACCCACTTACTATCGGCAATTGAAAAATGATCCCCACATCAAGTAGTTTCAGAACCTCATCCCTTACCACCTCCTTCATGATGGGATTCAACCGCCTTTGTGGTTGTCGGGAAGGTTTGGAATCCTCCTCAAGATATATGCGGTGGGTGCAAATGAGAGGGCTTATCCCCTTGATATCCGCAATGGTCCACCCAATTGCTCCTTTATGTTTTCTCAACACCTCCAAGAGTTCTTTTTCTTGTTCCATGTTTAATGTAGAGCTAATGACCACCGGAAATGTTTCACCTTCCCCAAGATAGGCGTACTTCAAATGGGTGGGCAAGGGCTTCAACTCCAAGTTGGGCTTTTGTTCATCCGACGAAAAAATTTTCTTTTCTCGATGGGGTAACTCTTCGAATGTAGGGATCCACCTTTCCATCCCTTTCAAATCTTCTACCTCCTCTTGCTCATCATAATTCTCAAGATCCACAATTCCTTCTTCCTTAAATTTCAATATCCCCTCCAGCTCCAAGTGCTCCTCAACCAAAGTGTCGATTCTATTGACCTCACTTACTTCCTCATCATCACCCGGTTGCTTTGCCAAGTTGAATACATTGTGCTCCATTGTCATATTCCCAAATGCCAACTTCATTAGACCGTTCCTGCAATTTATCACGGCATTAGATGTAGCAAGGAAGGGTCTTCCAAGTATTACGGGAATTTGGGAGCTAAGGTTTGCAACAGGATGTGTATCAAGCACAATGAAATCGACAGGGAAGTAAAATTTATCAATTTGAACTAAGACATCCTCAACTACTCCCCTTGGTGTACGGATACTACGATCCGCCAATTGAAGTGTGATTGAGGTGGGCTTCAACTCCTCAAGCTGCAGCTGTTGGTACACCGAGTAGGGAAGAAGATTCACACTTGCCCCCAAATCGAGGAGTGCTTGCTCCACTCGATAATTTCCAATGGTGATGGCTATGGTTGGACAACCGGGGTCTTTGAATTTGGGAGGAGTGTTAGTCCTCAAAATTGAGCTCACTTGCTCGGTGAGGAATGCTTTCTTGTGGACATTCAGTTTTCTCTTCACCGTGCATAAGTCCTTCAAAATCTTAGCACATGATGGAATTTGCTTGATGGCGTCGAGGAGTGGAATGTTAATCTTCACCTGCTTAAACATTTCCAAAATATCAGCATAATTAGCCACCTTGACAGGTGGCTTCAAACGACTTGGGAAAGGGGCAGGCATGGGAGGAATAAACACACAATCATCAATTAATTTTTCCTTTCTCAACAACCTCTCTTTCTTTCTCTTCACGCACCTCACTCTTGTCGGCGTCACCCAAGAGATCTTTTTCTTTTGGCAATGTGGTCTTGGGTGAGACCGTTGGCAAAATGGTTTTGTCAATTTCTTTGCCACTGCGGAGGGTGGTGACAGCTTTGAGTTGCTCGCAACTCTCTTTCGAAGGTTCCGATGACTCAACAAGGTGTTGACCCCTAGGGTTCTCTTGTGGTTGAGCGGGGAACTTCCCCTTTTCTTGTTGAGATGCCCCTATGGAGTTTGTCAACTTTGTGAGTTGGGCTCTTACATCATTGATGGCTGTGGCATTTTGGTTATTGATGGCGGTTTGGCTTTGAATGAAGGAATGGACCATATCCTCCAAATTCCTTTTGTGAGGAGGTTGGTATGTGGATGGATTGGACGGTCCTTGAGAAAAACTTTGTGGAGGTGGATTTGGTGAAAAATTCTGTGGTGGTGGGTTTGACAAATACCCTTGTGGATTGGTCCGGGGGTATTGAGAGCTAGATGCTTGCCCTTGGCCATGGTATTGGTTTTGCTTGGGAGGCATGGGAGATGCATATGCACTTGAACCATGAGGAATGGGGTTTTCATTTCTCCAACTAAAATTTGGGTGATTACTCCAACCCGGATTGTAAGTA
Organism: Ilex paraguariensis; assembly: GCA_963454935.2. Taxonomy (NCBI): domain Eukaryota; kingdom Viridiplantae; phylum Streptophyta; class Magnoliopsida; order Aquifoliales; family Aquifoliaceae; genus Ilex; species Ilex paraguariensis. The sequence goes on along the minus strand of CAUOFW020001061.1, from coordinate 137,645 downwards.
TTTGAATTGGGAGAAAATGATTGCCTCGTTTGGTTGAATGCATGGACTTGTTCATGGTACGCTTCTTTAAGGGTCGGAATGTTTGGGCAATCCGATAGGGAATGCTCCATACATTCGCAAATTGAACAACCCTCCTCGGTTCGTGACACATTAGACACCTCGTGTCTCTTATTGACTTCAAGACTCTCAACTTTCCTTGACAATTTAGCAATTTTTGAAAACAAGTCTTCCCGGTCTCTCAAATCATAAATCCCTCCCCCTTGAGTTTGGCCAGTCTTTTGAGGAGAAGACCTTGGTACATCGGTGGGATCTGTAATGTCCCATGATTGTGCATTTTGTGCCAATGTATCAAAGTAATCTAAGGCCTCATCAGGGTCTTTGTTCAAAAACTCCCCATTACACATCATGTCAATGAACTGTCGATGGCCCGGTGTGATTCCTTCATAAAAGAAACTCACCAATTGCCATGGTTCAAAGCCATGATGTGGAAGGGATTGTAGCAATTCCTTGTACCTCTCCCAACATTGATAGAATTGCTCATTGGGCTTTTTCGAAAAGTTTTGAATTTGCTTTTTTAGGGTAGTGGTTTTATGCACCGGAAAGAATTTGTTCAAAAACTCAGAAATCATTTGGCTCCACGATGTGATGGTTCGAGGCCTTAAGGAAATAAGCCACGTTTTTGCCTTGTCTTTCAGGGAAAAGGGAAACAATTTCATTCTAGCTATCTCTTCCATCCCATGATTGGGGAGGAAGGTTGCAACCATTTCCTCAAAATCCCTTATGTGTGAATAGGGGCTCTGAGTTTCAAATCCGTTGAACGTGGGAATTAGTTGCAACATCCCTGGCTTAACTATGAAAAGATGAGCTTGGACCGGAAGGAGGATGCATGATGGTGTGGTGCTTCGTGTTGGTTGTAGGAAATCCCTCATTGACCTCACCGGGGGATCCATTTGAAAATTATTCCCCTCATTCACGGGAGGGGGAAAATTCATTCTCGGATTGGGTATTTGGGGTTCTTGTGGTCCCCCACCCCTTTGGACATTTGGATTTGCACCTATATTGTCAAAATTGTCACCCGCATCCTCGGGTTGTTCTTGGTCAATATTCATGGTAGGGGCCAAGTTTTGTCTAACAAGTCGGTTTCGGTCGTTCCGCCTCCACATAAAACAAAATATATACAAACAAAGTTATACACAAACAAGATTATGTACACGGAACAACGTACCTCAGCCCATGATGAAGATCATGGGACTTACCTCCGTCGTCCGAAAATCACCTTCTTGGTTTGACACTTGCCTTCCCCGGCAACGGCGCCAAAAATGCTTGACAAATTTCCTTGTTGTTTCCTAACCTATAAACATCACCTTTTAGCATGTATAGTATATGAATAAAGGGGAGTGTCACTCTCCTAGGGATGATGTCAAAAGAAAGGGCAACGGAATGGTGGATGAATGAGATTTCAAATGTGAGTATGTGTGAACAAAAGTGCTCCCCAAGCGCAAGGAGACTTTCACGGATCGTGTTTTACTTGGTGGTATTCCAAGGTCGTTTCCACGGGAAGGAAGTAAACCGAGGGGAAGGTGATTTTGGGAGAAAGAAAGTGTAAAATCTTTGATTGTTGGAAGTTGTTTGGTGAAGTTGTTTTGATGCTAGTAAAATGAGAAACAAATGTTGGCAAATCCAAGAGGTCACTCCAATAGGAATACCGTCTCAACTCAAAACCCTCCTCCAATAGAGCATGAATGAACGATTGATTCGTGGGAAGCTAGGGGTAAGATTGGTGAGTATCTAAGCATAAACCGTAACTAGGCCTACGGAATATCAAAGACTCACCAAGTTATCCACCCTCAACCCAGTCAAACCGAACCATTGAACTCTGAAAGAGGGGAGGAGAATGAGTTGAAATGGTATACCCAAGTGGAGGTTTCTCTTGGTTTTGCCAACTAAGAGATTTAGTTATTCATGCTTAAAATAAAGACAACAATATGATGAGAAGACATTATGAAAAAATAAAAACTAAAGCTAAGCATAAACGAATTGCATAAATTTAACTTTCGGATAACCACCTCTTACTAAAGATTGGATGAGAAACTACTCACTCTTCATGGCTTTGTTAAAACTAGAAAAGTGAGTGATGCTCATCCCTCCAAGTAGAGGAGTTACAAGGTAACACATTTTACACAAGGAGCCGATCTTCGACAAAGAATGAGTGAATCACGTTCCACCCTTCACGGCTTTGGTAAAGCTCTAGAAAAGTGGAAGAGTTTCACTCCTCTAAGGGAAGAAGGAAGCTCAAGCAATGGAAGTAAAAGAGCAATAACACAATAAAAGAAAGCAATATTTAAAGTAAAAGAAAGCAATAAATTAAAAGGAAGCAAGAATACAATAAAAGAAAGCAATACTTAAAAAAAGCTATAAGCAATAAGGAAAGCAATAATACTTTTGGAGGGTTTTCCACTCCCAAAAGATGAATGCTTTACAAGTCCTAAGGGGTGGTATTTATAGGCAATAAGGGAGGGTGAAAGTCTTGTTAGGTGGTCTTGAATCTTGTTAGGTGGACTTGAAGAGTCTTGTTAGGTGGACTTGAAAATCTTGTTAGGTGATTTTGAATCTTGTTAGGTGGACTTGAATTCTTTGATCCTCCTTTGTTTTGATCTTTGATAATTGGCACCCCAGTAGTTTGTAGCTTTAATGCAATTGGCTCCCCAGTAGTTTGTAGCTTTGACGCACAAAATCCTGAAAAGAACAACAATTAATGCATTATCCTTTATTCACACACTAATTCTAATTTGATTTATTTTGACTAGTTTAACTTTATTCAACTAACACAATTTACCTATTAAATTATGCCTTAATTAGGGTTAATCAGACGTGTCCCACCAACTCCCCATTTCTTGGTTCATCATCAATCAAAAAAATCACGGACCCACCCGTCGGCAGTACTTCCCCTACCTCTTCGGCCACCTTAGTTCCCTGTTCACCGAAAAATTGGGCTGCAGTAATCTTTTTTTTCTGTGAATCTAACTTATTCGCCTTCTCCCCCGCAGCTCTTAACCATGGTCCATATTGCATAGGACCATGATTAGAACCTTGAGACCCAATCAAACTAAACAATCCCTTTCCCCATAACCAAAGCATCCACAGAAGTAACATACATTTGGTAATCGTTCATATCTAAATTAGAGTGTGAACTTTTTTCCATCAGTCCCTCTAATAGTCATTCCCTGGAGAAGGGCTTTATTTACGTCAAGAAAAATCCTAATCCGAAGAAATCTCCACCACCCAACCCTATCTTGACAAAGATCAGTCTCAATATCTTCCCTAACTCGATTCCCAATAATTCTTCTGGTTCCTTGATTCATACAATTGAATGGTAGATTGTACACTTGAAACCAAAATGGGCATTGTTTGAAGATCACCTTGGACGCTAGTATATTCCTCAAATATTCCTTGAGTAGGAGAAGGTGGTTATCAAAAGACCATGGCATCCCTTCAAGCACCAGTTTCCTGTCCATTAACGTGTGGAATTGGATCAAAAACAAATTATCTCCAAGGTCTCTAAAATCCAAATGCAGAACATTCCATACTTGCTTCATTGTGCTTTTAAAAGCCGTTCGATTATAAGGTCTACTTGTATGAAGCCTACCCACCAAGCAAAATTTTCCTTTCTCCTCCATAACTTCATCTACATGGCTACCAATATTTGGGTCTAACTACTCCTCCTCATAAAGCTTGAAATTGGACCATAATCTCTCCATTTCATCCTCCATCATGCACCGAAAGAAGTAATCCCAAACTGGGACGCCTAGAGACTGTTCAATATTGCAAGATGCATGTGTATCCGACAAACTAAATTCAAAACCTGTAACAAACACATCTCATAAAACCAACTAAATAAGATGAAATATGAAGATAATGACTAATAATAACAAAGGTAGAAAATCATAATAAAGGGGGGATTGACGCTAAGGATCCTAATAACTAATAACATTCAGCAGGCTAATAGAAACTTCCATTAGGAAAGCCTAAGAAAGAAGATAACTGCATGGGCAGAGAAAACCTCCACTTTGAGAGGACTTTAAATATTAAAAATAATTTGAATCATAATATTAGACTAGAATGTTGTAAGAGATGACTTAGAGCATCATCAATAACATTCTCTATTTTAGAGAACATCTTTTCTAAAATATAGAGTATCATTAGTAAAAATTTATAATATAGAGTAAATTTTTACGTACCACTCCAATAGGACTTTTATCATTTTATTATTTTAGGTTTTGTCCTTTTTGCAATAAATTTGGCATCCCTCCTATTTTTTCTCCATTATTTTAAATGAGATATGTTTATCCTAAATGTCTTGGATGAAATGAAAAAATATATCCTTTTTGTGTTCCAAAAAAATAGATTAGAGAGTGAGTTTGACTCTCCAAATGTAGAGAATCAAATTGGATTTTTTTATTTTGGAGAGTCTAAATAAAGTGTCTATTGATGGTCCTCCCATTTGGAAGGCATTTTTTCCTCTTTGCTAGGGCAGAGTTGTTGTCTTTTCTAGGATTCATCTCCATTGATTATCCTATTCCTCGTCAAAGGCGCTAGGTTTCTAAGATCAGTCCCTCACATAATAGGGCAAAAAATTATAGTGTCTTTGTCATTCTTTTATTCATAACCTTTATTTTTGGGGGTGCAGGTATTCTAGTTCAAAGGCATCTGTCATAGAGTAGGCCATTTTTTGAAGGAGAAACTCCATCTATAGGACAATAAAGAAGAAGATTTGACTAATTTATGGAGCAAGTTCAATTTATCAGTGATGAACATCTCAAGGGGTGATGATGGAGTCTTGCAAGAGAAAGGAAAGCTTTGTCTGTTTAGAAAGGTTCATAAGACAGACAATTCAATAAGATGGCATTCAAAAGCATTATGAGGATGGTATGGAATCAGGCAAATTTAAGGATTGAGGACCTGGGGGAAAACCTATTCTTTTCAATTCAATGATTCGACTAACAAATAAAGGATTCTAGACGGCATGCCTTGGACCTTTGATAACCATTTGTTACTACTTAAAGAGTATGAGGGTAGTATTCAACCATCTAACATCCTTTTCAAATATTTCCCTTTTTCGATCCAAGTGTATAATCTCCACTTTAACAATATGAATACGGCTATTGGAGAGATTATTATAAGTCGAATGGGCAAGTACATGGGGATAACCTTGATCAAATAGGGAGTGGGATGGGTGCGTTATCTAAGAATCAGATTAGACCTTGAAATGCCTAAACCTCTTTTGAGAGGGATAAATCTGAGGGGAATAGATGGCTCAACGTTCACAGTGACCTTCAAGTATGAAAGGTTATCTAATTTTTATTTTTTTATATGGACGAATAGGACATGGTCAGAAGGAGTGTGCAATTAGACTAAAATAATAGAGTTTGGTTCCACAACATTCCAATCAATATAGAACATGGCTAAGAGCATTAGGTGACAAAGGGAGAAAGAATCTAGCTTACCAGTAGCAATATTCATCAAAATCAATGAAAGAGGACAAACTCACGATGACAGAAAAAATAATTGGAAAATCACCAGAGGAAAGCAAAAATTCTGAGGTAATAATTGTAGAACCATCGATGCCCAATCCCTTAAGTTTAGAAATTGATAAGGGTCCGAAAAATTCCACACTACGTAATTTGGGAGGCGATATCTCTGAGATTGTGATTTTCCCCCAATCAATAGTTACCAAACTTGGAATGGAAAATTTTGTTCAAAAAGAAGGGAGAAATCTTGGATTTTGTAAACCAAGATCCTCGGCCGAGCCTAGTTGTACCACAAAAGATGGACAAAGCCCATAAACAAAAGTTGGTGGATTCCCATGACCCATAAAAAAAAACTAGTGGATGTCCCAATCCTAAAATTTACCCAGCCCATTAGCTAGAAACATCAAAGAGTAAAGTGAAGACCAAGCCAAACACTAAGCCAAAATCGTTACCTAAAATGTAGATAGGAACAAAACAGAATGCCCCATCTGAACCAAATTCGATAGAAGGACCTTCACAGAGTTCGGGGAAGAAGAAGAGGTATGATGGCAAGACAAATACCATGGATTGGGAAGAGGGCTCAAGTTCAAAGTGGAAAGCAAAGGACCTTAATTTGGTCCTTATGGAGTCCAATTGTTCTGGTAATATTTTTGGTAGGAATTGGTTTATAGTTCTTCCTTTCACCATGAAAACCCTAAGTTAGAACTGTCGAGGTATTGGGCATCCTTAGCCAATTTAGATCCTTCACAATTTTGTAAAGAGCCACAGGCCTAACTTTGTTTTCATTATGGAAACAAAGTGTAACTCGATGGTAATAGAAATTATAAAAACAAAGGTGCATATGGACGGAGTTGCAGTTGATTTAATGGGGAAGGCTGGGGGAATTACTTTATTCTGGCATGAAAATTTGGATGTAACGTTGCAGAGTTACTCACTAAACCATATAGATGTTATGGTGCAACATTGGGAAGAAGGTGTATGGAGGTTCTCTGGCTTCCATGGAGAGCCCAAAAAGAGAAATAGATGAAACTCATGGGCACTTTTGAGACATCTGGGCACTACCTTAGATTTTCCTTGGTTGTGTGTAAGAGATTTTAACGAGATAGTGTCACAAGGGGAAACAAAGGAAGGAACAGTAGGGCTAATTGGCAGATGAGGGCTTTTAGGGATGCTCTAGATAGCTATGTATTTCAAGATCTGGGATTCGAGGGATTCCCATATACCTGGTGTAATAACAGGTTGAATCCACATACAGTTTGGGAAAGATTGGATAGGGAATGCATGAATTCATCTTGGATGGAAAAATTTCCCAATGCTTATGTACAACACAAATTCATCCAAGAGTCAGATCACAACAAATTGATTTTGGAGATGGAGCCAAGGGCCATAGGACACGCAATAAGGGGGTCAAGGAAAATATTCAAATTCAAAGCACAATGGGTTAAAAGAGATGATTGTGAGCAGGTGATTCGAGATAGTTGGAATCCAATTGGAGATCATGGGGTGTATGAGGATGTATACAAAAACATGTAGAGTTGCGGAGTGGGTGTTCTCAAATAAAAAAAAATATTGGTAACGTCCATTATAGAAAGGAAGAGTTGAAGTCCAAAATTACGACGCTAAGAGATGAACCTATAACAGAGAACTCATTTAGGGCAGAACATGAGTTAAAGTCTGAGCTAGATCTACGAAAAAAATTTATTAGCGCCAAAGATCTCAAGTTTAGTGGTTGAAGGAAGGAGATCGTAACACAAGTTTTTTTCATGCCTGGGCATTACACAAACAGAGGACAAATAAGATCAGAAAATTGAAGAATTAGCATGGTCGTTGGTGTACTAATATGGAGGAAGTAGATACAAGTAGCAGAATCATAATTTAAGAATTTATTTTCATCCACAAGACCAACGGAGGAGGATATGGAGGTTGTACTAAGGGAGGTTGACTGCAAAGTGACAGGGGCCATGAACTTAATATTGTTGTAGTGTTTTCGGTCGGATGAGGTATGGCAAGCTCTATCCCAAATTTATCCCACTAAACCACCCCCCTAAGACCTGATTGTATGCCGCCTCTTTCTTCCAAAAATATTGGAATATCCTAGGTCCAAATATCCTTCATTATGTGATGTCAATGGAGGTCATTTCCCTGCAAACCTGAACTACATAAATATTGTGTTAATCCCTAAATGTTAGAATCTTGATTGTATGTCCCAATTTCGGCCTATTAGCTTATGCAAGTGTTTTATACAATATTATTTCAAAATTTTTAGCAAATAGGTTAAAGTTGGTCCTCCCCTCCACTATTTCTGAAAATAAAAGTGCCTTTGTTCCGGGAAGACTCATCACCAACAATCTATTGGTTACTTTTGAGCTAAATCATTACCTTAAATGTAATACCTAGGGGAAGTGTAATATTTCACTTAAGCTAGATATGAGTAAGGCCTATGACAAGGTTGAATGGGTTTTCTTGTTGAAAATAATGGCAAAGCTTGGTTTCGATCAATGTTGGATTTATCTAATTATGCAATGTGTTAGTTCAGTAGCTTTCTCCATCATGCTGAACAATAAACAAATGGATTTTTTCCATCATGAAAAAGGAATTTGCCAAGAAGACCCTATATCCCCTTATATTTTTCTTATATGGACAAAAGGTATTTCAGCCTTACTAACCACTACATAGAGAGATGGCCAGATCATAGGAATTTCAATTGTAAGGGGTTACCCAAGGATATCACAATTGTTCTTCCCCGATAATAGCTTACTTCATCTCGATGGCGAGAGTATTACAAAGGATCTTACAGATATATGAACTAGCATTTGGGGGGGAAATCAATTATTAGAAATCAACTATAGTTTGCAGCAAAAATGTCGATGTTGAGTTACAAGAAATCTTGGGGGTACAACGGGAACAGCAGCATGAAAAATATCTAGGACTACCCACGATCAATGGGAAGTCGAAGAAAAAGTTTTTTGGGAACATCAGGGAATGAATATGGAGAAAACTACGAGGCTAGAAGGAGTAGGTACTTTTCAAGGCAAGTAAAGAGGTTCTAATTAAGGCAGTATGCCAAGCTATTCCAACCTATGCAATAGGATGTTTCAAATTCCCAGATTATTTGTGGGCCGATTTGGAATCAATGACAGCACATTTTATGTGGGGATAGAAAAATGGCGAGATGAAAGTGCATTGGGTTAGCTAGAAAAATATGAGTTTGAGCAAATCCAATGGAGGTATGGGTTTCCGGGATCTAAGGTTTTTTAATTTGGCACTTTTAGCAAAACAAGCATGGAGAATTCATGGTGAAACCCACACTTTGCTCCATAAGGTCCTAAAAGTAAGATATTTCTCTTCTACATCTTTCATGGAAGTGAAGTTGGGCTATAGTCCTTATACATTGCGAAGTATTCTGGAGGCACATAAGGTTATTGAGGCAGGCTCTAGGTGACATATAGGAGATGGTATGAGGATTAATATTTGGCATGACAAATGGGTACCAGCTTTAGGAACCTTCAAGCTTGAAACTCCAATTAAAACTTTGGATACTAATACCACAGTTAATGTCCTTTTTTATGTCGGGTCTAGGAGATAGAGTTCACAAATGGTGGAGGATATTTTTCTTCCTCGCGAAGCAGTAGCTATCAAAGAGATTCCTCTAATTGATACTAACTTGATCCGAAATGCGTACACCCAAATGCAAGTGGTCAAGTTGTAGTAATAATCCGGTTAAGTCTGGAGTTGAATCCACATGGAACAAATGTTGGTGTTTCAAAGTTAGCAGTGACAGAGACCAAAGTGACTGGAACCCTTGAGATTTAAAGTTGTAATGTTTAGGGATTTTCCTAGACAGAATATAAAATTCTTTCCAAGTGGATTTTCTAGACAAAATATAATATAATTTCAAATGTAAAAGTCACCCTTTAGCTCGAGGATCTAGACATATAGTCAATCATACAGTTGTTATACTTATGCTTGGGAACTCAAGTAACTCCTGTCAACATAAAATTAATTGGAGGATAAAAATGGATTGTGAGAATTAAGAGCACGGTTTTGATATTTTAGTAGAGATTTACAAGAATTGTTTGTGCCCAGACTCAACCTGTCTACAAACAAGCAAGTGTTTATACAAGGCATCCAACCATGGTGTTGGTATTCCATTCTTAGTTGAAGCACAATAATCGTGAAGATTGAAAGGTAGTCATGAAGATCTAGCTGGAGTAATTGCAAAGGACCAATAAGTCTTCCCATGCCAAGAGTCATCTATGTCATAGAAAGGACTCATTGGTTGTACACAGTACCTTAGCTTTGCTAGATGCAATTAATCATTCAATAAGCAAGTAAGAGATAAAGCATTAAGCATAAATAAAATGCACAAATATAACTTCCGAACGATTTATACATGCCCACCACCTCTTACTAAAGAGTGAATGAGAAACTACTCACTCTCCATGGCTTTGGTAAAGATAGAAAAGTGAGTGATTCTCATCCCTCCAAGTAGAGGGGTTACAAGGTAAAACATACTACACAAGGAGCCGATCTTCGACGAAGAATGAGTAAATCATGGTCCACCCTTCACGGCTTTGGTAAAGCTCTAGAAAAGTGGAAGAGTTTCACTCCTCTAAGGGAATAAGGAAGCTCAAACAATGGAAGCAAATGAAACTAATAATGAAAGTAGAAGAAAGCTAGTCACTTTTGGAGGGTTTCCTCCTCAACCAAAAGATGATCTATCTCCCTCTATTTCTATTTATCTATAGCTAAGTGCAAGTGTGTGAAAGTGTAAGTCTAAGTCTAAGACTAACTCCTAAGTTCAAGTCCTCTTTGAAGCTCCCACAATGGGAGTATTTATAGACAAAGGAGGGGGCAAGGAAGTGTGAAATAATAGTACAAGGTCTTCAAAGTCCAAGTCAGTGCCCCAAGGTCTGGATAGAAAATCAACCACTCTACAGGCTGTCTGGGAACAACGTTCGAACGTTAGATGACATTCAAACGTTGTCTCCTGTCTTCCTTGATGGGCGTTCGAACATTGGATGGAGTTTGAACTTCCTACTCAAGTGGCCTTTGTTTTTCTGTGAGAGTAACTATAACACGTCATATGTCATTGCCCTAGCACTCAATAGTCTGGTCCTCAAATAATTCAAGCCAATATTCTAACGTGGATTGGCATTCGAACGTGATACTCAAGTACGTTATTGTTTTTCTTCTTAGGGAATAGCTGCAACACGCCATGTAACATCACCTCAGTAGTCTAGTCCTCAAATAATTCAAGAGGACGTTCGAACGTGGATTGTCGTTTGAACATTCATGAGTTGTTTCAAACTTCTCCAATTTTCTTCCATAACATGTGGGTGTTGCATGAAAATTTGGTATTCATTGACTTTAGGCCTTTGTACAATCTTTCTCTTGAAATGTCATCATTGAAACTCTATCAAAGCATAATTAGTCTTAAAAAGGCATAGTAAGTTGCTAATTTTAACTGCTAATCACACCCCCAACCTAAATATTGCTAGTCTCTAGTAATAAAACAACAATTGAATGAGAAATTATTAAAATGCCATTTTCGTAGGTCATCTGGTTGCATTTAGCATATGTAACAAGCCGTTAAACTCCTAGGTTTTTCCTAGCGGATGAGTGTTGTCTTGTGAGGGTTTTTAGTGAAGCTACCCACAAACTTTAGTTGAACAGTGTGTGTGTGTGTGTGTGAGATTGCTTGTCAGAGTGAGTTAGCGCCATGGTCGTTGAGACACCCAACCCTCAATTTCGATTTATCTCCTAAGCATTTTTCTTTCATCGGTACATACTCTATGCAAAAATAAGCATTTGTTACATTGGTATTTGAAATTCACTAGGTAGTAGGAATAATCATTCTAGTGACAGGAATTGTTATATAACAAACACTCCTCTTTACAACCTTCCATGGATAGCTTTGATTTCACAAACCTCTCTTAGAATGCCCTCAGCAAAAATTCCCTCCGATTATAGTGACTTTTCTCTCAAAGGGCATGTGATCAGAAGAAGGCTAATTGTAATTTCACATGCACAGTTAGTACGAGATTCAAATCTAAGGAAATAGACTAATCATTTTTAGCATAATCTCATGGAAGAATATTGATACAAAATAAAGTAATCGTATTTAACATACCCTAAACTTTTGGTTAATGACCTACATATGCATCAGACTTGAGATTAATTAGAGTTTTTTATCAGTTGTAATGTGGCTAGGGGTCAGTGGTTTAAGAAATGACATCAATGGTATTCAAAAGCTATCCTTTCTTTATGTAATGTAGCACGCCCCTTTTCTTGCTTTTCGAAATTTCACCTTCATGGTATTTCTTTCTTTCATTCTTTTTCTCCTTTTTCAGTTTCTTAGCCATTTTCAGTTTTTCTTTCTCTTTTTTTTTAGTTGTTTCCGAAGAATTTTCTTTATTTGGACATTAGCCACTATCTTCTTTTCTTTTTCTCTTGCCTTTCTGTTTCATACTGATTTATAAAAGGGTGCAAGAAAATTTGATAGCAAATGTATGTCAAATATATTTTCTTGTGGCGCGGTTATCATATGGGTTACCTGAAAAAGAAATCACATTTTAAAGACTCAATCACCTAACTAGGGATATAATTTGTAAAAGAAATGGCTAAGGCTCAAAATTAAATCAAAGTTGGCCTAAGATCCTTTCTCAAGCATATGCACATGTATGTGTCGTATTAACATATTCTTTATGGGATACATAAATAGACTACTCTATTTGCGTCAATCAATAATAATTTTAATGAGACTATTCAATGATAGAAAGTGAAAAACCTTACTTGAGTAAATGTTCTCTCAAAAGCATAGCAAGGCTCTAAAACTTACCATGGTATTCTTTGTTATCTCCACTGATTATGTCAGGTTTTCAAAGAATGTCGGTTATTTATCAATTCCATTTTTGAGTCTCGTCATCTTGTACCTTAAGAATAATAAATATCAATGTACATTTGACATTTAAGCATAGAGAACATACCATTTTTCAAAGACATGTGATTTTAAGTCTAGATTGCTAGGTGAGGTGTCGAACCAATCATGTGCTTAATCACTTTAACAAACAGTCTCAATATTAACATATGTTTATATCAATCCTTAACAATTAACAATGTAATTATAAATCTAACACATGCATTTAAAAAGATAAATATAATAAAAAATTCATTCATTCATTCCACAAAATATCATCGTTTAACACAACAAAGATTCAAATCATCCAACAAAAGAAGGGACACACACAACCATCCACTCTCAACATTCTACCTCAGGGGATTGTTCGGCCTTTCTATCCATGGTATGGCTTGTATCTCCACAATATAATCCACATCGACATTGATGTGGGCTCCCCTCACATATACATAGTCCAGTCCCTTGCTTCCATATTGACATAAAGCCCAACTCCACAAAATCAATCAATTCAATTGAATGTTCACAAAAAATAGCTTGATTTTGGTAGAAATTGTTGTACCTATCTGCTTTGAAAGCATTGGGGAATCGGTTTCTATCGTATCTTCAGACTATAGGTGGCCTTCCCTCTCGCTCCTCAATCGCTTCCTCCACAAAATTTGGCTCTTGGTTAGCCGTTTTGCGCCTTGAGGGCATCTTCCTTCTTGGAGGCATGACTTTTAGTTTTGGGGTTTTAGGGCTTGAAAAGTTTGGATTTCTTGTGAGAAATGAGAGAAATGAGGTGGGAATGTGTTTGGGATGCTTGATTTTGGGTAGAAATTGGAAATGGATGAGGTTTTGAGGGCTAGGAAGTGAAGAGTCACCGAGGGTTTTGGGGGGTTTTAAGGGTTTTTTGGGTGGTTTTGAAATGAAGAAGACAAACCAGGTATTTATAGGCAGGCTGACAACGTTCAAACATCACTGATGTTCAAACTTGTGTAGAAGGATTTTTAACAGTACGTTCGAACGTTGTGTATGCGTTTGAACATTTGGAGCTCCCAGTACTTTTGATGTCCTATAGATGCCAAAGTACTGTAAGCTTCCCACGTTCGAACATGGGTTTCGAGTTCGAACGTTAGGTCCTAGTTCAAACGTTACGCAGGCATTCGAACGTGTGGTGCTCCTATTACTTTTGATGTCCTGCAGAGGCCAAAGTATTGTGAGTCAAGCGTTTGAACGTCAATTGGCGTTTGAACGTCAATTGGCGTTTGAACGCCAAATCAAAAATCACAATTTTTATGCACATTTATATACACATTGAAAGAAGGCTATGTACACAATCTAAACTTGAAAAAAATTCATGGCATTTTAAGATAAGTCCCTACCCACACTTAAGGTTGGTACTCTAGGACATTCCTTACTCAGCCCAAATTTTATTTCAACAAAAAGGATTTTGTACATCTAACAAAAAGATATTTACACTTTTACAAAAAGTTCAAACCTTTGGCTTTCATCCCAAAACACAGTTTTCCATAATTTTGTCAAAAAGTAGTCTAATCAGAATCTTCCCCTATCTCCATGTCATTTGAACAATCAGTGACTCTTCTAATTTCCTGTTGCACAAAACGCTTAGGTAAAGTACCGAAATAGCATGGCATCTCAAGATAATCCTTACTTTGTCATTCATTGTCCAGTCTAATCGATCGAGTGCGCGATCATAAATTGGTTCAAAACACTGATTATATTCTTTCATGTGAAAGATCTGGCTACATTGTTTGCAGGCGCAAAATCTTTTGGCACGCCGACGTTTACCAAAAGTGCTTCTGACACACAGTGGTTTCGCTTGTTGTTCTTGGATTTTGGTTTTTCTTACCAATCTTGTTTTTCTCATTATTACAGCATGCACATCAAATGGAAAAGCACATAAAACTCCCAGACTGAACCAAAAAATTTTAATATCCATGCTTGCTCAGCTTTAAGACACTCTATCTGGTTCTTTATTGTCTGTCAGTCACAAAGACGATTGAAGCTGCTTTAAAGACATGATCACCACTATAAAGACTGTAAAAATGCAAAATACAAGACATAATACACAATACGATCAAGAAAAAAAATTAAAGGCACAAAATATAAACTATAGTTCTCACCCCCCCCCCCAACCTAAACTCAACATTGTCCCCAATATTTTGAATTTATCAGTATATGCAAAGTGGAGTTAGGATTGAAAGTAAGGATCTATTCATCTGCCGACGCCTACAAACAAAATACACAAATTAATCATCTTTACAAAGATCTAGGTTTCGGCTATGATGGAAATTCTTGTGTGTGAATGTGAACAAAAGCAATGAGCAAAAACAAAATTAAAATGCAAAACATGAAACAAAGGATTGTGTCTGTGGAGTGTGTGGCCATGGAGTTACAAGGGGTGGGTCATTTTACAGAGAATAGAGAAAACGAAGAAGAAGAAGGAGAGCGACGGATGGGAAAAAGGGAAAGGATTGGAGGCCTTATAAAGGCATTCTTTTGGGTCGGTTTGGATTGGATTTTTACTGACCCGACCCCTTTTGTGTCGGTAGGCACAAATCTCGGAGGAATATTCTGAATCCATAAAAAAAATGGTTTCCACATCTTTAACAAAAGTCTAGCAAAAAAAGTTTCAAACGCTGACCATTGACAGTAAAAATATTACCATTTGATGGGTTTTTCACTTCTACTGCTTCATGTCCAAATACTTGTTTGACAATGAAAGGCCCAGTCCACCTTGATCTCAACTTACCAGGAAATAGGCGGAGCCTTGAATTGAATAAGAGGACTTTCTGTGAAGGGGTAAAGGATTTTCTCAATATATTTTTGTCATGAAAGACCTTCATCATTTCCTTTGCAATTTTAGCATTGTCATATGCCTCATTTCTCAACTCTTCAAACCCTATAATCTGAATTTTTTTTGAGACTCCAACTTTGTCTAGGTCAAATTCCATTGTTTTAATGGTCCAGTATGCTCTGTGTTCCAATTCCACAGATAGGTGACAAGACTTGTCATAGACTAATCGATAAGAAGACATGCCAAAATTATTTTAAAAGCAGTGCGATATTCCCAGAGTGCATCAATTAGTCTTAACGACCAATCTTTGTGGTCTGGGTTTACCATTTTTTCTAAAATCAATTGATTTCTCAATTAGCTAATTCAGTCTGTCCACAAGTCTGTAGATGAAAAGGGTTTGCAATTTTATGAGAAATCAAGTACTTTTTCATCAAATTTCAAAAAGGACAACTGCAAAAATGAGCACCCCCATCACTTATAATGGATTTAGGAATTACAAACCTAGACAAAAAATTTTCTTTTAAAAATTTGATCATTGCTCGATGATCATTATTTCGGCATAGAATTGCTTTAACCCATTTGGACACATAATCAATAACTACTAAAATAGATAGATAGTCCAAGGAAGGGGAAATGGACCCATAAAATTGATGCCCCAACAGTCAAAAATTTTGATTACTAGGGTTCAAGGGCATCATGTTTCTTTTAAAAATATTTCTCAACCTTTGACATCTATCACATGTTAGACAAAAGGTATGGACATCTTTAAAAAGTGTGGGCTAATAAAATCTATATTGCAAGATTTTCGCAGCGGATTTTTTAGATGAAAAATGTCCACCACACATTTCAGAATGACAAAAAGATATTACATGTCTGCTTTCATGATTGGGGATACAACTCCTTATGATTTGATCCTTACAGTTGTAAACCCCCACATTCTTATTATCATTTAGTAAAGTAATTATGTTTTTGAAATGCTAATAGATGTAATGAAGTATGCATGAACTATGTAGATTGTAAAAGTAAAGATAAAAATGTTAGTTGAGGTAATAGGGTATGTTGTAGAAGTTTGGAAGTAGTCTGGAGTGAAAGCACACTTTAGAGAGAGTTTGGATAAAAAGGAATACAAACATTTCCAATTCGACCTCTAAATGGGCCAAAACTACACTGGAAGTTGGAGCAAAAATCTGTCAGTCAAACCGTACCGGTACGCCGAACTCCAGTACCTGAACAGTATCAATACGCTTTATCTGAAGCTTGCTGAACAGTAAAAAAATTGAGATTTTTATGTTTTAAAACACCATTCTAAGCCCCATTTGTCCCACTCTTTCATTCCACTCTCACCACAAACCTCTTAGAACCCTAGGAGAAGATAAAGAGAGAAAGAAAAGGAAGGAAGAAGGTCTTCAAAGCTTGGGCTTTTGATTTGAAATTCTTGATTACAAGGTAGGGGTTTTCTTTCATCCTTGTTCATTGAGGTTAGAGTATTTATATATGTATGTTTTGCCTCTAAATGTTATATATATGATATGAAATCATCCTTTCTTAGTCTTTTTTTGCAAAGATTACATGTTTTGAACAAAGTTAGGGTTGAATACCCATGAAATCTCTTTTCTTGCTTTAAAACCATAGTTTTTGGAGAGTGATGGATTTTCTTCTTAAATTCTTCCTTTATTATTGATTTCAAAACTATAGTGCTTTGTGTTGAGTAATAAAATGATGTTGTTGTGATCTCTTGTATTTTTCTTAATTGGTTATTGAAATTATCACATGATAAATTTGGGAATTTTTGAGATATGCTTGTAAATTGAGAAATTGAGTTTGATATTGTATCTCTTATGAGTGTGGGATGACCATGGGTGGCCTTTGACGAGATATCGTAGAGTGGGTAGACGTTCTTCATACTCCGTGTGGGTTTGAACTTTTTTTACCACTCGTAGTGGGGTTAGTGCTTTGGTAAAACTAAACCACTATTACTCACGGGTATCGAGGCAGAGGATTAGTATACTAATGTCTGGGTTGGATACGTCACTGCCATTGGTATGGTATACGCCCTTCCTAAAGGTTGGATATCTTTGAGAAGATTTGGGTGTGTGTGTGTGGGCTAGATGTTACTCAATGCGTTGATTCATGTGGATGCCTTACATCATGGTTTAGATATATGTATATATTGTTGTGAAATGTTCAAGTTATGAGTTATTGTTTATTCTACTAGAAATGATTTCTACAAGAATCTTGGGAAGTATGGGATTCCGCAAGAACTTGTGAGAAACGGTTTATGGTGAAATGGATTATTAATTGTATATTGAGTTATTTTATTCATTAAATTATTGTTGTTACTTAAACTTGAGATCTGTTTAAAATGTCCCTGTTTTCTTCAAAAGTTATATATGTTATTTGTAAAATGAGACCAACCATTTTATATGTTTTTCTAAACCTTGTTTGGGTTTGAAAGAATTTTTCTACAGAGCTTCGTGCTCACCCCCTACTTAACAACCTTTTCAGATTATCCTCTCGAGGAAGAGCTGGGAGTCGAGGAGCCCGAACACTGGGAGACTCCGATAGACGGGAACGTGAATCCCAAGGTGGACACTTAGAGCGACACTTTCTTTTGTTCTAGACTAGGATATTTATTCTGAACATTGTGAAGTCTAGTTTTTCTTTTGTTATTCCGCTGCGCTACGATAGTTAAATTTTTGAGATGTAAATGTCATGGTTGGGCAAATTCTTTTGCATAATGTTGAAAATTTTATGGATGAAAAATGAAGTCTTATTTATTTATGGATCATATTAGTGTTCTCATTATGTGAATGATTTTTAGATTGTAATGTCGTCCAAGGTTGTTTTTGGGGCGTTACAACAGTACTTAAACACGTATGGGTCCTCCCAAAAGAAATTACTAACCTTCCTCAGAAATTTCTTTTTATCCATCATTTTAAAAGAAGAAGGAAACGTACCAGTAGCAAGGAAGTTAGCAATATCAGCGTACCGTGGTGTTTCCATGATTGTGAAGAGTTGTTCATAAGGGAAATTTTCATTGATTGGCATGCCATCCTTATTAAATTCATATGTTAACCTAGATAGATGACCTACCACCACATTGTTAACACCCTTCTTGTCCTTAATGATCAGATCAAACCTTTGTAATAAGAGTATCCATCTTAAGAGTCCTGGCTTGGCATCTTTCTTTGTGAGCAAGAATATTAATGTTGCATGGTCAGTGAACACAATAACAGAAGAACCAACAAGGTAAGAACGAAATTTCTCTAGAGCAAAAACTACAGCAAGCAATTCTTTTTCAGTCTTGGAATAATTTATTGGAGCATCATTCAAAGTTTTGCTTGCATAGTAAATCACATAGGGTTTCTTATCCTTTCTTTGTCCCATCACAGCTCCTACAGCATAATCACTTGCGTCACACATTAATTCAAACGGTAGAGTCTAGTCAGGAGGTTGCATTATTGGGGCAGAAATTAACATACCTTTAAGCTTATCGAAAGCTTTTTGACATGCTTCACTCCACACAAAAGATACGTCTTAGCTTAGGAGATGACACATGGGTTTAGATATGGTACTAAAGGCTTTTATAAATCTCCTATAGAACCCTGCATGTCCTAGAAATGATCGGACATCTTTAACAGTCTTGGGAGCAGGCAAATTTTCAATCAGATCTATTTTTGCCTTGTCAACTTTCATGCCTTTAGATGACACGATGTGACCTAAGACAATGCCTTGTGTGACCATGAAATGACATTTCTCCCAATTGAGCACTAGATTGGCTTTCTTACATCTTATCAACACTTTCTCCAGATTTGTCAAACACAAATCAAACGAATCACCATATATAGAAAAATCATCCATGAATACTTCCAAAAATTTCTCAACCATATCACTAAACAAACTTAGCATGAACCTTTGGAATGTTGCAGGAGTGTTACAAAGTCCAAACGGCATCTTTTTGAATGCAAAGGTTCCAAAGGGGCATGTAAATGTTGTTTTCTCCTAGTCATCTAGCGCTATCTCAATTTGATTATACCCAGAATATCCATCCAAGAAATAGTAGAATGCATGACCTACAATTCTTTCTAAGACTTGATCAAGAAATGAAAGACGAAAATGGTATTTCCTAGTTACCAAATTGAGTTTTTGATAGTCTATGCACATTCGTCATCCTGTGATGACTTGAGAAGGTACTAGTTCATTAGCATCATTTCTAACCACTGTGATCTCAGATTTCTTGGGCACAACTTAGGTTGGGCTAACCTATTTACTATCAGAGATGGGAAAGATTCCAGCATCCAATAGTTTGAGCACTTCAATCCTTACAACCTCCTTCATGTAAGGGTTTAACTGTTACTGTATATGACTCATCCTCCCCTAAGAATACATATTTTAGGTCAGATGGGAGAGGTTTTAGTTCAGGCTTTGGCGGCTTGACACTTGATGAAAGTGACTTTGTACCACTTGATGAAAGTTCTTCAAATTTGGGTGCCCATGTCTCAAGAGCATGAGCAGGGCAACTTTGTGGATTTTGATCATCATCTATTAACTCAGATGGGATAGGTTCCAACAGACGGGATTCAGCAGAGGTTTCACAAAATGTATCATTCAAATGTTCATGGACCAAAGACTCAATGGAATTTACTTCTCTCACTTCCTTGTCCTTTCCTGGGTGCTTGACAATATTAAAAATGTTAAGCTCAAGAGTCATATTCCCGAAAGTTAATTTCATGACTTCATTCCTACAATTGATCAGTGCATTGGAGGTTGCTAGGAAGGGTCGACCAAGAATGACGAGAATTTAATTCTCTAAATGCGTTATTGGCTGAGTGTCCAAAATAATGAAATCAACAGGAAAGACGAGGTTGTCTACTTGAACAAGGACATCCTCAACAATGCCTCTCGAGACTTTGACAGACCTATCTACCAACTATAGTGTAATACAAGTGAGTTTGAGTTACCCAGACCCAATTGTTGGTAGACAGAGAAAGGGAGCAAATTGACACTAGCTCCAAGATCCAGTAGAGCTTGTTCTATTCTGAAGTTTTCAATAACACATGACACTGTTGGACACCCTGGATCCTTTTATTTTGGAGAGGTTTTGTGTTGAAGTAGGGCATTGGCTTGTTCTATCAAGATTGCTCTTTTCTGAACATTTTGGCTTCTTTTAATTGTGCACAAGTCTTTTAGAAACTTGGCATAAGAGGGAACCTGCTTGATTGCATCCAGAAGTGGAATATTGATTTTCACTTGCTTAAAGAGCTCATAGATTTTTGGATGGTTATTCAACTTCTGTACTGTTTTGAGTATTTGAGGAAAAGGAACAGGAATAGGACAAGAATGATCTTTTTCCTTTGATGGTTCTAGCTCTTTTTCAATCACAGGTTCAAGCTCAACTGGTTCAATGACTAGGATTGACTTAGGTCTTGGCTTTGGAATTAACATGTCTCTGATGATTTTGTCAATCACCCTGCCACTTCTCAGTGTAGTGATAGCTTGAGCTTGGTCTTGTGGGGTTTCCATGATTGAAGGATTTTTCACATGAAATTGGCCTTGTGGTTGTTTTGGTTGGGCATGAAACTTGCCCTTCTCATGTGTGGTCATTGATTAGGTAAATTTTTGGATGTGACTTTTGAGATCCTCGAAAGACTGGGTGGTCTGTGCCTTGAAATCATTGAAAGTCTGAGTGGAATGAGTGTTGTAGTTCGTTTGGGTTTGCATGAATTGATTCAATGTATCCTAAAAACTTCTCTTGTGTGGTGGTTAGTATGGCTGATATGCAGAAGGTCCTTGAGGTGGTGGTTGTGAACTTTATTGTGGATTCATGATAGTTGGTTGTGTGTTCCTCCAACTAAAGCTCGGGTGATTCCGCCACCTTGGATTATATTTTTCAAAATATGGGTTAGAATAAGGCTTGTTGAAGTTAAAAATTGCATTTGTTTGTTCCAACAAGACTTCTTTGAATGTTGGAATGGTAGGACACTCCCCAGTAGGGTGTCCTATCAACGCACAAATCTCACACACTTATTCTGTGGGAGAGCCAACATCAACTTGATGTACTTTTTTCATCTCTAAAGCTTCAAGCTTTCGAGACAGGGTGGTCATTTTTGCTCTCAAGTCATCATCTTCTTTCAAGACATACTTACCCCCTTGGGAAGTAGATGGTTTAGTTTCAATAATGGTAAGAGAGGTTGAGTCCAACATCTGAGAACTATCAGATATGGTGTCAAAAAAATTGAATGCTCCTTTGGAATCTTTCCCATGAAGTTTCCTTGAGCCATCATTTCAACAAACTAAAGTAGTCTAGTGAGCAATGAGTCATAGAAAAATCCTACCAAAGTTCAATTTTCAAAAGTATGGTGTGGGCAGGATTGGAGAAGATCCTTGAATCTCTCCCAACATTGGTAAAATATTTCTCCCTCTTTGACCAAAAAATTCATGATTTGCCTTTTAAATGCATTGGTACGGTGTAAGGAAATTTTTTTTTGAAAAACTCATTCTGTAATGCATGCCAATTTTGTATTGAATGAGCTTTTAACGAGTTTAGTCATTGTTTAGCTTTGTCGTTTAAAGATAAAGTAAAAAATTTCAACTTTGTCAGTTCAGAATTGTCTTGGAATGTTCCACATACCTCCACAAAATCTTTTATATGCAGATGTGGGTTTTCTGCTTCGAGTTCATGAAATTGAGGTAGTAATTGCACTACCCCCGCCTTTACAGTAAAGAGGGGCATTTGCAGGAAACACAAAACAAGAGGAGACACTATTTCATGTGGGATGCAAGTAATCCCGCAGAGTTCGAATGTTACGAACTTCTCTCTCTCACTCAGGAACTTCCCCTTGTCACTCATTATTGCCATGCTATTATCAAATGATTCTGCTACAGATCGAGATGACGATGGTTTAGACTGATTTATAGACCCAACAGATTTTTCTGGCATATTTTGAAAGTGAGGATTGTCCTCAGACATAAAATAATAATTATACACAGTAAAAAATATATATATACACAAATGAAGGTCCTTTCACCTTTTACCTTAAAACAACTTTTTTTGGCTCCCCAGCAATGGCACCAAAAATATGACTTGATCCAAAATGTGTACACCCAAGTTCAGGCGGTCAAGTTATAGTAATAATCTGGTCAAGTCTGGAGTCGAACCCATAGGGAACTAATGTTGGTGTTTCGAAGTCAGCAGTGACTGGAACCCTTGAGATTTAAAATTGTAATGTTTATGAATTTTCCTGGATGGAATATAAAATTCTTTCCAAGAGGATTTTCTAGACAAAATATAATATAATTTCAAATGTAAAAGTCACCATTTAGCTCGAGGATCTAGACATATAGTCAATCATCCAGTTGTTATACTTATGCTTAGGAACTCAATTAACTCCTGTGTCAACATAAAATTAATTGGAGGATAAAAATGGATTGTGAGAATTAAGAGCATGGTTCCGATGTTTTTGTAGAGATTTACAAGAATTGTTTGTGCCCAGACTCAACCCGTCTACAAACAAGCAAGTGTTTATACAGGGCATCCAACCATGGTGTTGGTATTCCATTCTTAGTTGAAGCACAATAATCGTGAAGATTGAAAGGTAGTCATGAAGATCTAGCTGGAGTAATTGCAAAGGACCAATGAGTCTTCCCATGCCAAGAGTCATCTATGTCATAGAAAGGACTCATTGGTTGTACACAGTACCTTAGTTTTGCTAGATGCAATCAATCATTCAATAAGCAAGTAAGAGATAAAGCATTAAGCATAAATAAAATGCACAAATATAACTTCTGAATGATTTATACATGTTCATCACCTCTTACTAAAGAGTGAATGAGAAACTACTCACTCTCCATGGCTTTGGTAAAGATAGAAAAGTGAGTGATTCTCATCCCTCCAAGTAAAAAGGTTACAAGGTAAAACATACTACACAAGGAGCCGATCTTCGACGAAGAATGAGTAAATCATGTTTCACCCTTCACGGCTTTGGTAAAGCTCTAGAAAAGTGGAAGAGTTTCACTCCTCTAAGGGAAGAAGGAAGCTCAAACAATGGAAGCAAATGAAACTAATAATGAAAGTAGAAGAAAGTTAGTCACTTTTGGAGGGTTTCCTCCTCAACCAAAAGATGATCTATCTCCCTCTATGTCTATCTATCTATAGCTAAGTGCAAGTGTGTGCAAGCGTATGCAAGTGTAAGTCTAAGTCTAAGACTAACTCCTAAGTTCAAGTCCTCTTTGAAGCTCCCACAATGGGAGTATTTATAATTTATAGGCAAGGAGGAAGGGGCAAGGAAGTGTGAAAGAATAATACAAGGTCTTCAAAGTTCAAGTGAGTGCCCCAAGGTCTGGATAGAAAATCAACCACTCTGCAGGTTGTCTGGGGACAATGTTCGAACGTTAGATGGCGTTTGAACATTGTCTCCTATCTTCCTTGATGGGCTTTCTAACGCTTGATGGAGTTTGAACTTCCTACTCAAGTGGCCTTTGTTTTTCTATGAGAGTAACTACAACACGCCATATGCCATTGCCCTAGCACTTAACAGTCTGGTCCTCAAATAATTCAAGCTAACGTTCAAACGTGGATTGGCGTTCAAACATTCATGCCTTGTTTCAAACTTCTCCAATTTTCTTTCAGAACATGTGGGTGTTGCATAAAAATTTGATATCCATTGACTTTAGGACTTTGTACAATCTTTCTCCTGAAATGTCATCATTGAAACTCTATCAAAGCATAATTAGTCTTAAAAATGCATAACAAGTTGCTAATTTTAACTACTAATCAAATACCAATATAAGGGACAAACTAATCTAGCAATGTACAACAAATGGGTTGTTTTCAGTCCGCAGTGCATACCATCCTATAATGGAGCAAAAGCTAAACACCTCATTTGAAACGAGAACAAGGATATTGAGGGAAGTGGAGATCATAACTGGAATTTTATTTGGACTCAAAAATTCCATATAAGATTAAGGTTTTTATGTGGCGGTTTTGTTTAAATGCTCTACCCATCAATGATAACCTAAATAGGAGGAACATTAGGTCAGACAACTTGTGTAATGTTTGTCGTAAGAGATGTCAAAACAAAGACACACATCCTACATGAATGCTATTGGGCAAAACTATCTTGGCATCTTAGCTTTATCCACAGAGTTGTATACAAGCCAAATCTAAATCCTTTACAGTGGGTGAAAGGGATCTATCAGATGTTAAAAGAACATGATCACAATTTTGTTATTTTCCTGGTATAATCATGGATGATTTGGCGACATCGGGAGGAAATGGTTCAGTCAGCAATCTCAAAAAATCCTGCCAAAATTACACAAGCTACCCTGAATTATACCTGGCGATTGTACCAAACCAAAGCACCCAGGATTTCTTCTTCTTAGCTAGTATGTGAGCTTCGCTAAAGACCCCCAAGTGTATGCTTGTTCAAAGTATACTTTTGTGGGGAAGTTTTGAACTTGGATCAAACGTTGGAAGTGGGAATAGTATTAGAGACGAGAACGGAAGATTTTTTACGAGTTTATCCAAAAAAGATACAGGTGAGGAGTTCATGCCAACAGGGAGGAACAACTGCGGCGATTGAAGCCATTATTTTCACACTAGTAATGCTACGTTGACCAAATTTTTGGACCAAATTAAGAGCTCAAATGACATAGCAGCTGACTTGAGCTTCTTTATTTGGTGTCATGTCATTTGGACCCCAATAAAGACTCCAAATAATATGTTGTCATGTCATTTGGGCTCTTAATTTGGTCACAAAATTTGGTCAGCGTAGCATTACTATTTTCACACACCAACAAAGGGTTGATGAAATTATTTTAGAGGGAGAGTCAGCAGGGACTTTTAAGTTGTTGTGTACTCATCGGATTGAACCTATTAACTTGGGATTTATTTTGGCAGATATTTGGCAAGAACTACAAAATTTTAGGTCCATAAAGATGAGCACAATGTGCTGATCTAAAAATCGGATGGCTCATAGTTTAGCTAAGCATGCTAGTTATATAGAAGATTACATCGTATGGTAGAAGTGTGAGCCTGAGTTTGTAATGTCACTCCTTATCTCAGATATTCGAGATTGAATAAAGATTTTACCATTTCTAATCAAAAGTAATGATAATAAACAAATAAATAATTCATTTGAGAAATTTAATTTTAAGGGTTGACTCTCTATAATAAAGAATTGAGTGAAAAAAGTGGCAGCCCATACATTAGGCCATTAAGGCCATAGTGTAGGGCCCCCCAAATGGGAAGAAAATGTGGGGGCCCCAAAAAAAATTGTATCAATTGCTACTAGACTTAATTTTTAGACTTACTTTGAGATCTTAATGTAATGCATTTTGACCGTTGAATTAATAGAAGGAGCTAACATTGAACCCACTAACAATGGAATAACCATAATTTATTAGGTGTCCAAATTAGGTCCCCATATTAAATATAAGTAATATTATTGTAAAACTCTTAGAATTTCTTACAAAAAAAATTTAGAGCCCTAAAGCTAGACATGATTTTTTTTTAAGGAAAATTGGAGGTTAGACCCCCTATATGGACTTATTTGGAGATAAGTCCATCAAGGAAACTTATTCGGTTTTAAGTCCCTTTTTTTGTCAATTAGGTTCGTTTTGTAGGAATGTTATAAACGACGTTTATGGACACAATAACTAGTCATATACATCTCCTTCATAATTGCCTTCAAATCCGACTATAATCTTCCAAGCCAAGATGTATCCTTATCCGAAAAATAAGAAATCGGCATTTACCAAAAATAGTTCATATTCAAATTTCAAACTCATTATATTGCATAAAATATAATTTTAATTTATTATTCCAGTTTACATTGGACTCCATCAACAAAATATTAATATTGAATATTAATATTTAAAAAATAACAATAGTAATATATTCAACAAAGACAGTAACATGGTCACTAAAAAAATTATAACATGCTCACAAAAAAATAGTAACATGGTAAAAAAATAATAACAATTAGGGATTTAATTTTGTCAAAGTGGGCATTAACCTTATAACCGAGATTCAAGAGAACTCATACATTAGTACTAAATTTAAGTGTTATAGATTTCTATTTTGTTGATTTTTTTATTGCGCAAGAAAATTGAGTATTCTTTGATTGTGTTACTATAGAAAAAGTTCATAGTACTGTACGTGAACCGAAAAATGGAGGTCAAAATTTCGATACATTGATGTTCACAATTGGTGTTTAGTGTCGTAATTCAATTGTCGATTATGTGTTACTACTCGTCATTTTGTAAATTTTCAATTTGTGGATCGTATATTCACTAAAATCATTTGAAAGTTGATGTTACTGTAAAAAAACTATTATCTTGTATTTTGTAAAATTAGATGTGTTATTGAGCACAAAACTTTAATGTTATTGTGAATATTAAAGTGTATGTTACATAATATACGTCTCAAGGTTTACAATTGTATGTTAAAATTCATTATAGTAACATTAGTGTCAGCGTAGTAACACGACTGTACTGGTAACACGACCCTAATTGTAACTTCAATCATATAATAACATAAATGTTATTATATATTAACATTCGTGTTACTAAACTCTGTTGGCATTGTTCAGCTTCCCTATATTATGCATTATTGTTGTTAAGAAAATTTTGTGATCTAATTTTCACTTAATAGACCAACAATTTATTCGTACATTTAAGTTTCTCATATATAACTATTAGAGTATATAACTTTCATATAAAACTTTCATTAATTATCATAATATTTAATAAACGATTTTCATATATAACTAATCAATGATTTTGATATATATCTCAATGATCTAGTTTATGTAACTTTCCATAACTGGAAAAAACTAGCACTGTTAAGAGTAATTTTGAGATTTAAAAAATAAGTGAACTTAAGTACTTACATATAACTTTAAACATGGACTTACCTCCAAATAAGTTTACTTCTAGAACTCAAGTCATCATAAGTCCATTTATGGGAACTCACCCTTAATTTTCACTTTTTTTTATCTTTACCCAATGTTTATGGTATACGAAAAACTCTTAATATCATATTTTTCTATCTTATTATCAAAAAACAATTGTCTAACTTATTGTCTAAGATTACATTTGAATTCACTTCTAATTTAGCATAGATTTTTGCTCACTTTATTTTTTAAAGCGCACAAAAAATTTTATAACAAAATGAGTAGACTCACTATTTGCAAACTAATTGTAACTTAGTTGTCTTACTAAATTTTTCTTATTGAAACATCACTTTGTTTCTCCGCAATATTAAAGTATGCTTAATATATTCCAAGGCCAAAAAACTCATACAAATTATAACTTTTATATTTATTCTAATTTTTTTTGTTAGCTCATCTAAAGTTGTTTTTCTCTTTATCTTCAATAGATAACTATCTTAATCACATTTAGTCGATAATTCAACTTTTGTTCATAAAATTTTAATGTATAAAATTTAAATTTAAAATTTAATTAATATTTTTGAATCTCAAAAAAACAAAAAAAATTAAATAACATATTTAATTTAGTTGAAAATTATTTATTAATAAATATTTATAGTGTCTAATTTAATACTTTTCGTTTAGAACTCCCACATATGTTGGACCACCTGAGAAAAAATAAAGAGCCTATTAAAAATACTCCTAATTTGTCTCATGCATAAAACTTTTTTTTTTTTTTTTGATAAATTCATGCATAAAACTTACGGAGTATTACGTATATCTAAAATTCTCATAACAATAACAAATACCAAAAACACGCTATGAAGACGATTTTTGCTCATGAAATAGTTAAAAAATATGAACCTTCCTCTTTGTTATGCCATAGACCTGTCCTTTGTTGAATAAATCCGTACATGAATGTGGAGATGGGCCCACCAAAGAAATGTCAGCCTGACTTAATTTGAAGAGTCTTGTCATAGCCGTCATTGTTGATCAGTTTGAATACTCTCCGAGAATAGTACATGTAATTTAGGTGGCTGAATTTATTATCCTCTATCTAGTTGAAATTTCCCTGTTTTGACTGATTTGCATGGAGTTTCGTTACGGGAATACTATCTTTCTCAAATTTCCAGAAACCATTAGAAAAGTGGGTTTATTGACTTTTTCTCAAATTTCCAGAAACCATTAGAAAAGTGGGTTTATTAACTTTTTTAAATGAAACTCATTGATTTAAGGTCCTCTTTGATTTGTGATAAAAATTTATGATAAAAATTTATGATACATAATATTACTCTTTTCATTGATGATTGTAAAGTTTTGAATATATCAAAATAAATAATATTATATGAATTTAAAAAATAAGATTTAAAAATAAGATTTAATAATTATAAATATTGATTTTATTGTGTGTCTCAATATTTATTGAAATTTATTATTTATTCAATAGTTAAGTCTAATTTTTAAATTTATTTAGCATTACTCTATCAAAATTAAAAAATTTGCTTACCCAAACAAAAATAAATAAATTTAAAAGGATTTAAATTTTACTTTTGAATTGATTAAATATTGGTGCTTGAATAAGCTTCTTCGATCCAAGTTTTTTTTTTTATTCGAGTTGAGTTTTTATCATTCTTGCTAATATGAAAAATTGGTTATTGTGTTATTATTCGACCATAATTGTTAATCCAATAAAATATTTATAAAAAAAATTGCAATCACACCCCTCTAGTTTGTGTTATCTTTAAAAACACTTTTTCTTTTATCAAAAATATCACTAACACTCTTTTTAGTTTATATTTAAATATCACAGACACCCCCTATCATTAAATCACCATTTATAATAAAAATAAATTATCTATAATACAAAAATTTTCCCTACATAAATTCCAAAGAGTCTTTTTACATAAAATTTGATTAAAATTTGAGCTGATTAAAATTTATTTTTTTTATATATTAAAATTCGAACTGATTAAAATTCTATTCGAGACTCAAATTAAATATTAATCAACTCGCATTAAATTTTAATCGGTCTAAAATTTAATATATAAAAAAAATATAAATTTTAATCGACTAAATATAGACTTCGTGGAGACAACAACACGTGATGCATCGTTTAAAGAAAATCAGAAATTCAATTAAATGTGGAATATATGCATGGGTCAATCTCATAAAATTAGTTGTTAGTTACCACGTAATTAATAAGTGCGACTATTCCAACGCATGTGTCTTGACGATTTCCTTTGATTTTTTGTCAATTACAGGCTAATGAAGTTATAGTAGTTGTCTACTACCTCAAAGGCGTCCCAATGGTATGGGGGCCTAATGCAAAATTTATAATATTTTATAAAATAATATATATGATAATAATATTAAATTATATTTATTTGAGATGAGAAAATATGAATTTGATGTTTTTCTTTTCACAAAATATAGATCCAATTTTTCTTTCAATTGTTATTTCTTTTGATGAGACCAAAACAAATATGTTATTTTCTTGTAATGTCTCATTATGACGATTTGTTCCACAAATTCACCAATTGATAGAATCGTAAAAAGTAAAAATTTGTTAGATTTTTGTGTTGTACCAATCATGAAAAATAAAATTTTCATAAACCAAATCAAATCATTTTTTAAAAATTGAGAGAAACAATCTAGAAAAGCCGTGGGTTACATAGCAAATCATCAAACTGACATTACAAGAAGTTCCAAAATGAAAATTTATGTTCAAAGCAATCCAAAATAAATCAAAAAAAGGATCCACAGCTATATCCAAATTAAAAGAAATTGCTCTTTTTAAGGGCCTTTCTACTCATGAGACTTTTTCTTTCTTTCTTTCTTTCTTTTTGAAGTTGTCTATAGATTATTTAAGGGAAAAACGAAAGACAGTACAATTTTTAAGATTTATTTGAATTAAAGTCCATTTAAAGAAATATTTTGGATAAAAGTTCAATTTGAGGCAAAATGACTCAAGACCCTCTAAGCAAATTTACTGATGAATCAAATTATCTCACTCTTTATTTTCTCTCATCGTTACTTTTTTTCTTTCACTCTCACACTCTCTTTCCCCTATTTTCTCTCTCAAACTATTTCTCTCCCATGCGTAATCAATGAACCATTACTCTCTTTTCATATTTCTCTCTTTCTCTCTCCCCCCTTATTTTTTTTTTCTCTCTCTCTATTGAAGAAGTACGTAAATGTGGCATACACACATGGTAGATACCACAAAGAGTGATACAAAAGAATTATATCAAAGAGTGACACCAAAGAGATATGTGAAAGTGTGATATCAAAAAGATAAATCAAAGAGTGACACCAAACAAAAAAGAATAACTTACACAGACACGGGATAAAGACTACAAAGAGTGATACCAAGCAAATACATCAAGGTGTAACACTAAACAGATGCATGTTATATTCGTGTCACAATTTTTTATGTATCTATTTAGTGTTACTTTTTTGTAGTCTCTACCATGTGTCACTGTATACCACATTTTCATACTTTTTTAATAAAGAGAGAAAATAAAGGGAGAGAGAGAGAGAAAATAAAATTGAAAGAGAGAGAGTGGTGGTGCCTTGAATATGTAGGAGAGAAAAAAGAATAGAGGGAGAGAATAATAGAGAAAGATAGTTAGAGTATAAGAATAAATGTTTAAAATTAGAACAAATGATAAAATCAAATCAAATCAAATCTTTATATATTTGAAAGA
This sequence comes from Ilex paraguariensis, assembly GCA_963454935.2. Classification (NCBI taxonomy): domain Eukaryota; kingdom Viridiplantae; phylum Streptophyta; class Magnoliopsida; order Aquifoliales; family Aquifoliaceae; genus Ilex; species Ilex paraguariensis. The sequence continues at coordinate 106,764 of CAUOFW020001061.1, read as the reverse complement.
AAATAGACTATCAATTAATTATCCATTATTTAATGAATGATAAGTAAGTAATACAGGAAAAAAAACTTAATATCAAAAATTCAATTGGGCCCTTAAAATTTGGGGGGCCTAGACAAGGAGAAAATATTGGATGTAACCGTTCAATAACAAGTGTTAATAAGTGGATCTCTTATGTGATAGGATAGTTATTACATCACATAGGGATCCACTTATCCACACGTTGTGTTGTTATTGAAATGTTAAACTATATCAATATGATGACATGGTGCAACAATTACACAAAATATTTTTTTCCTAGGGAAGGACTCTCCCATAGGCCCACCCCTATTATCAAAAGAGAAGATTTTAGGAAAATTTGGAGACCAGCCCCCTATATGGACTTATTTGGTGATAAGTCCATCAAGGAAATGTGTTTGGTTTTAAGTCCGTTTTTTGTCAATTTTACTATTGTAATTCTTCCTTGTAGGAATGTTATAAACGACGTTTATGGACATAATAACCAGCCATATACATCTCATTCATAATCACCTTCAAATCCGACTACAATCTTCCAAGCCATAATGTTTTCTTATCCAAAAAACAAGAAACCGGCATTTACTAAAAACCGTTCATATTCAAATTTTAAACCCATTACATTCCATTAAATACAATTTTAATTTACTATTTTATTTTATTTTGGACTCCATCGACAAAATATTAATATTGAGTATTAATATTTAAAAAATAACAATAGTAACATACTCAACAAAGACAGTAACATGGTCACTAAAAAAATAGTAACATCTTTACAAAAAAATAATAATATGGTAAAAAAGTAATAACAATTAGGGATTTAATTTTGTCAAAGTGTGCATTAATCTTATAACCAATATTTAAGATAACTTATACATTAGTACTAAATTAAAGTGTTATAAATTTTGATTTTTTTTATTTTTTTATTCCGCAAGACAATTGAGTATTCCTTGGTTGTATTACTGTGAAAAAAGTCCATATTACTGTATGTGAACCAAAAAATAGAGTTCAGAATTTCGATATCTTAATGTTCATAATTGGTGTTGAGTGTCATAATTCAACTGTCAATTGTGTGTTACTACTCATCATTTATAAATTTTCAATTTGTGGATCGTATTTTTACTAAAATCATTCCAAAGTTAATATTACTGTAAAAAATCTATTGCCTTATATTTTGTAAAATTAGATGTGTTATTGAGCACAAAATTTTGATGTTACTGTGAATATTAAAGTGTATGTTACATAATATACGTCTCAAGATTTGTAATTGTATGCTAAAATTCATTATAGTAACATTAGTGTCACTATAATAATACAATTGTACTGGTAACACGATCATAATTGTAACTTCAATCATATAGTAACATGAATGGTACTATATATTAACATTCGTGTTACTGAACTCTGTTGGCATTGTTCAGCCTCCCTATATTATGCATTATTGTTGTTAAAGAAATTTTGTGATCTGATTTTAATTTAATAGACCAACAATTTATTCGTACATTGAGCTTCTCATATATAACTATCAGAATATATAACTTCCATATAAAATTTTTGTTAATTATTATAATATTTAATAAACGATTTTTATATATAACTCAATCAAAGATTTTCACATATACCTCCATGATCTAATCTGTGTGACATTTCATAATTAGACAAAACTAACACCGTTAAAAGTAATTTTGAGATTTAAAAAATAAGTAAAATTAAGTACCTACATATAAGATTAAATATGAACTTAGCCCAAATAAGTGTTTTTTTATGACTCAAATCATCATAAAACAATCTAGGCCGACTCACCCTAATTTTCACGAGATTCTAAAACTAATGACGTCTGAGACACGATAGCAATGACATTGCGTTGCACAATGGAGTTTAAAAAATCTCGTCTCATACCGTTGAGTTTTCTTTGGATTATTATGGAATATGCCCTTCAGGCTTTAGCTAGATTCTTCCATTAACATTTTTCTTTCTCACTTGACTTTTTGGTGGAAGTAAAATTATTACAAACTTGAATCGTAGAATTAGCCTTTTTAGTTTACATCTCATTTACCCCGAACTTGTAATAAAGGAAATCTCACGCATTCGGCTTCCATTTTTTTGGGGGAATTCTCACATGCACGTATGGAGCTTTCAAGCCTAATTTTGAGGGGAGACTTTGGCAGCCAAGGAAAGCATTTGCTTGTAGGAGAAAGTGGTTGTCATAGTCTTGAAGGTAATGGTCTGAATGTGAACAAGGCATACATTGCAGAAAACATTGTTATTGTTTTTTTTTAAAAAAATCAGTCAGCTGGTACTGTTGCTATTGTATGACATTAAGCTCTGTTTTATCACCTACCCAAAAAAAGCTTGTGTTTCTTTGGATAATGAAAAATTATCTAAAAAAATATACCTTTTGAATTCATATTTCTAAAGATGATTACATGCCAATCAAGTGCATAAACAAAATGTAGACTTTTATGCGGTTAAAAAAACTCGAGTTCAGTTCAACATGTGCATGTTGGTGGCTTGTAAAAATTAGTTGTTTTTTTGGCTCGAAAATTCCAATTAGATTAAGAATTTCCTAGACCTTATTTAAATGCAAAGTTTTCGACTCAACTACTGACACAAATTTAATTAATAGAAGATTAGTGAAATATTGATAATTATTATTGGACATCAACAAATAAAATACGCCTCGTAAACACAAATAAATAAATAAATTAAATTAAATTAGAGCATGTTTAACCATATTTTGACAAGAAGGATCCCTTAAATGTAAATTATCGACCTATTAGCAATGAAAGAAAAACATAAATAAATTTGAGTTTCCTTCTAAAAATTCTTTCGTTTCTTGGTGTTATTTTGTAAGATTCATGATAAAGTTTTTAACTTGGTTATTTAAATTGATTTGTAACGGTGCATGGGTTGTGAGTTGGGTTAAGAGAAAAATGGCTTATGGGATTTCATGTCCACCAGTTACCTCTTTATATAAATCTCACATGATTAATAAATTTATCAAATTAATGTCAGATAATTTAGTGTGACTAATTCACTGAATTAGTTTATTATTGATTAATACTTTACAAGAACCTAACATAATACGATCCAATAATTTATTAGTGTTTGTAACTAATTCGAGTTGTTTATTATCTATATTGACGAGTTATTTTATTTTTAAATTCATTGTAAAAAATAATTAATCATAAGTGACTAATCTTCCGAGGGTACAAACATGTTGTACATTAACCAAAACAAAATTTGGAAAGTGGCACGGCAATTTAAAAGGGCTTGTATGCGTGTGTAATAATATTTTATTGCACTAAACACATCCGTACCAATAATTGAGGTTAGGGAAACACTTTCTCTCAGGAAAAATATATTGCCACTCTATTTTGAGGCTGCAAGTTAATTATGCATAGCATTAGGGGTGTCCAAATTTTTTATTACTCACAAACTTCGACTTTATCTTCCCTTATTTAATTTTATTGATCGGCTACTTGAAAGAATTTGATAAGCTAACGGAAATTTTTTTAATATTTCGTAAAAAAACGGGTAAGTATGCAGAATATTTATAAAATTTTCGTATTTTTACCTTACCTTATATATGTTAATCCTTATAAATTAAAATTTAAAATTTTTAAATATTTTATTAATGTTTATGACTTTCTTATATATGATGTATTGATATTTATGACATTCTTATTGTGCTTTATTATAATTGTTTATATATAATCGAATTTATTGTGTTATTGGTTTATGTATTTTCAAATTTATTGTATTTTTTTTAGCGTTATTAGTTTATTGTATTAATTAATTGGTGCAGATTAGTTAATTAAATTGTTAAAATGATCCAAAAATTAATAATTAAAAAATATGTGTTCACCTAATTTTCTACCCGATTTCTTGTCCGATTGTTTTTGACGAAAAATATGTATTTATATTGAAACCTATTTGTATCTTAATTAGATTCCATAAGATATTACAATTATCGATTAGTTAAAGGACAATTTCACTTTGCATCCTAAAAGATTTAAAAAAATTTATTTTATAATTTTAAAAATTAAATTTTGTAAATTGCACCATTAATATATTTAAAGTATTATAATGTAGTCTTTCAATTAATTTTTATTACTTATTTTTATCAAATATCACCTATTAATATTATCACGATGAGTAATAGAAAGAATATATTGTATAACTTTTAATATTTTTAGGGTATAATATAAAAAATTTAATCTTTAAAAGTTTAAATAATTTTTTTTTTAAATTTTCAAATACAAAGTGCAATTCATCCATTAGTTAGCCAACGATGTTATTCTGACCAAGATTTTTTATCGACTCTTTATTTGATGTGACATAGTTTTTACTATTGTCAAATAAGTGAATCTCATTAATATTTAATAATAAAAATTAGTAAAAATTAGAACTGAGTCCTCCTAGATAGACTTATAATGACTTGAGTCCGTAAAAAAAATTTATTTGAGGGTAAGTCCGTTTTTGATCTCATTAGTATGAAATTAAATCCACTTTTTTTTTTAAAAATTTTAAAAATACCCTTTAAAATGTTGATTTGGTTAGTTATGGAAAGTTGAATGTTATTATTTTAATATATATATATATATATATATATATATATATATAGTCCTAACCTATATATGAATATAGATAGATATAAGATATAAATTTTTTTAATGTTATTCAAATTCTTAAAATTTAGGAATTTTTAATTTTTAATTTTATTTCATTTCTAAAGGTAAGTCTGGTAAAATTGACAAAAAATGAACTTTATAACATATAAGTTTTTTTGGCGAATTTAAATCCAAATAAGTTCATAGAGATAAAGATCGGTCTTTAAATTTTCTTAAAAATTATACTAGACCATTTAAGATGAAAAATTTAATAAAAAAATTAATATGCATAACATTTCTGTTGGTTAAATTCAACATGGATTTAATAACAAAACCCGCTCAACTTTCAAGATGTTTATGTCATACCTTATCCACCTGTCCCTCTCTCTCTCTGTGGCGCGCCCGCCACTGCTACACGCGAATATACAATACACTATACAGGGACCTCTCTCTCTCTGGTCTGTGGTTGAAAGCTGGATTCCTCCAAATCAGAATTAGAAGATGATTTCTTCCGGGCCGAAGTTCCTACCTTCAGCTGCGCTTTCTCTCTTCTGCTGGCTTAGCTTCCTTGCACTCTTTTTGTTTCGGAACTCCAGTGCTCAAAACGGCACTCTTGATCCATCTGAAGGTGCCCTCTTCTCTCTCTCTATACATATATTTATATGTACATATGCATACATACATACATATTGTATATAAAGATATTCGATGTGGGCTAGGAATTTAACTTGGGTATAGCTTCGGACGTAGAATTTTCTTGATCAATTTAGAACGTTAACTAATCAAAGTTCTGATTTCGATGATAGAACTTCATGTTGCTTCCTTCTGAGTTGCTTAAAACAATCTTTCATTTCATATCCAGCAGTTTCTCGTTGCATTCAAGTGTGGAGTTCTTATACTGTGTACATCCCATATGGGAGGGATAATTAACTTTTGTAAGCATATTAGTTTAAAATTTTCAAGATTTTTGTTTATGCTTTCGGCTAAACAAAGATTTTTGTATATAAAGATTTATGTTGTGTCAGTCTATCCTTAGCCAAATTGAATCAACCCTTTAGGTTGGTGGATTTTAAGTTGGTGTGAAATCTCATAAGGTGATGATCTGTATACGAAAGACACCTCCACTATGAGACCTACAAATGAAAATGGGACAAACCATTATTGAGGGCCCCCCATCCATTATTTCCCGATGGCCACCTTCTTCTTCCATCTAGTTTATTGGTCAAATAATTTATAAACATATCTCTTAACATTACCTCAGCTCCTTTGGAGAGATTCAAGTACGCGCTACGCTTACATATGGCTTTCGTCAAAAACAATGACACTGCAACCACCGAAGTCAAAAGAAATCAACTTGAAATGCAATGTCAAAATAATTAGGTCAATAATATTGGGTGTGGCTATTATCAAAGTGTTAAGTTCATTTCTTTTTATATTTACCCCATTAGTAACTAAGCTCATTTTATATTATATACACCATTTTAATAAATAAGTCAACATTATATCTTTTCACAATTAAAGTTTCATTCATTAACTCATTTTGTACATTCACAAATATACTTTTTCAATCTGAATTAATGATGCACAAAATAGAGTTATGCACGATTAACAGTTGAGTGAATGATGCAGGAGAATTAATGAAATAATTAATAAAGCAATCAATGGCAAACAGGTAAATATTGGGTCAACACACATATATATAGTGGTTTGGTTAGGGTGACATATTCCACTCTAAGAAACGGCAACAGTAACCGGTGGTCTTTATTGATGAAATAGTAAGTGAGAGAGTGCAAATGTTAGCTCTGTGAGAGGTATAATAGGTAGGAGAGAAAAAGTTATGTGAAGGGTGTGTAGAGAGGTGCCCTCTCATGTAGACAGAGTTTACAATTTATAAGTATACAACCTTAGTTGAAGCGGTGAAGTGAGGGTAAAGACACTAGTCCTTTGAGGAGGATAGCTACAAATGGTAAGTACAATTAAAGATTGTCTTGATCTTCAAGAGTGACTATCCCAATGATTGCTCTTCACGTGCTCTAATCTTCTTGAACTCTTTGAACCTTGGGCTGGATTGAATTCACGAATTGGGCTTGACCTGTCTTTTAGCTAATTTGGGCTTACTTGAATTATTGAGCCTGAACCAGTTAGATTTGGGCTCATCATGAATTTCTCTAGCGAGATACATGTTAGTATTAGTTTTCGATTTAATTTTATGTTTAATTTCATTTATACTGTATGAATTTTCATTATTTTTGTTGTGTTTTGGTACCTTTTTCAAGTTTAATAATTTCTAATTTAGGGTTTCTATGTGTGTGTATGTGTATGCATCATATTAGTTATTACAAGTTTGCAACAAGGAAAAATGGTTTATTCATTGTGTTATGGTATTAAGATTGTTTTGGTTAACTTTGACTTCCTTATAGAATAGTCAAATTGATTCTCAAGATGTTTCTGAAACCCTAATTCGTTGTCTAGACTAAATTTTTGATCGTTGTCTAGACTAAATTGGAAAAGCATGTATTTAGCTTAAGCTGTGGACATGGAAGCAACATTGTCCTTGTGGTCGCCAAAAATACGTTGCCCGAAGTCTGAAATTATCATAGGGGACCCTTGCCAAGAGGCATCTTTGGCTCTCAACCGGGCTGCTCCTTCAACTTGGGAGATATCAGACACCTTAGGGTGGTTGTCGGATTCTTGGAGAAATCCAATATTGAAAAAGTACTTTTTTGAATTTATGAGGAAATAGTAAATGAAACCCTAATTATGAGAAGATATAAGATGATCTTACTTATTAAAAGGGTGTAGATAGTAATAGGTGAATTTAGTTATTAATTGGGGGGATATAGAAAGGGTGGATTTAGTAATTTAATAATAGAGATGTTAATGAGATAAAAATGAATATTTGTGGGGAGAGAGTAGCCCCACCCATTAACATTTCTTCCTAAAAAGATTTAGAATTTTAATTTAAGTCTATTGAAAATATAGATTGATTCGAAATCTCAAGGGCATACTCAGTAATTTTGTCAAACTATAAGGGTAGAGTATAATAAATATTAAAAAATAAATAAATATTAAACCTCAAGGGAATATTCTAAAATTTGTTCATTGTAGCTCTTTGTATCAATGACTCAAATTTGAGTCCAGATTGGAGATAGTCTAAGTCCCACTTACCCATTTCATTCACTCCTCTCCCCTACTCTCATTACAACTACTATTTAAACGCACTAAAATCACAAATTCTCTAAATTCTCCTAATTGTTCTATAGTTCTATAGAACAATAATTAGAATACAATTTATCAATGATTTACACAAGTAGTAGTATCACAAAAACAAGTTATACAAAATTGGCCTCCACACCTATCAATAGAGATGGAACAGGCCATTGAGGTCCCCTCATCTGTCATTTTCATTTTCGGTGGCCATCTATATATATATATATATATTTTATTAGTCAGATTCCAACATTAGCTCAGCTGTCACCCTGTCAGCAGCCTCGGTTGCTTTGGAAAGTTTGTGCTATACATTTAAATAATGCATTTAAGTAATCATAATTTCCAAACAATAACACCTTTACAGTCAAATTGGGGAAAGTTAAAAAATCTCGTCACATGGGTATCAACTTTTAAAAATTAAAACGTAATATCCACTTGTTTGAGTCAAATGACACTTTACTGCCCCTAAAAAATTCTAAAATTTTTAATCTGCCTCTTGAAGATTAAAAGGTCCTACATTATACCCTGAATATTTTGAAAATAATAGCAATTTGATCCAAAAGTAAGACACTATTTTTCCTTTCTATGTGTATAACATTGTTGTATGGAGGGACAAAAAACCAAACGCCATATGGCTTTAGAGGCATATTCTTATCATTTGCAAAAATATTGAAGTACAATGCCTCTAAAGCCATGTGATGTCTTAAATTTTTTGAAGTCTTTCAAAGAATACAATGTGATGTATCACAGCTTGAGGTTGAGGTATACATATATAGGTTGAATATGGGCTTTTACTTCCAGATTTGATCTATAGATTGGAGAGTTTGGTCTCTATAGCATATGTAAATACAACAACTCTGAGAAAACTTAGAAAATTTCTTTGCTATTTTTGATAGTGAAGAAATCCCCGTACAAGGCAAATATAAGATCCCAATACAAGGTAAAAAGCATAAATTTGTTTTTCAAAATTGAGTAGTTTACACTATGAACAAACAAATTCACCAGACATAACATAATGTAATGCTGAACATATTAATATATGTGCATGACAGTGATATTGTAGTAAACTGATTAATGATGGGCATAACATCTGAAGGAAGCGAATGTGTTAGGATTTCAAAACTCAGCAATAACAAGAAAGAATATATGCCTGTGGAACCCAACTTTTGTACTGTTGTGCGTAAGAGTTCTACTATTGTCCTCAACCTTCCCCCCCCCCCTTTCCCCCACCAAAAACACCCATCACCTAAAAAAAAAGACATGATGGTTTGGAGAAAATAATGCAACGTGCAGAATTACTGGATGACCCAAAGTCAAAGACTAAATTCAAACACCACATCAAAACGGTCTAATAACAATTCTCGTTTTTTCCTCCGAAAAAACAAAATTATTTTTGTATGAGACCAATGTAGAGTGATCTTGAATACAAACACAATTTCCTATGTTATAGTGATGATATTGTGTTTGTTGGAACATTGTGGTGAAACAGCAAGAGCATTGAACTCTTTATTCCAACAATGGGATGCTCAACCCCCAGCAGGATTGTGGAACATAAGTGGAGAGCCATGCACTGGAACTTCCATCAATACAACAGAGTTGGAGGATCCAATAAATAATCCATCCATCAAATGCGATTGTAACTTCGAAAATGGCACCACCTGCCACATCATTCAAATGTAAGTCCTATTTCTGTCTTATTTCTTAAGTTGTTCAATGAATTATATTAAAGCATCCAATATTTCATATTTCATGACAAAATTTTGACAAATGTATGTGCTTTGCCATGGGTAACTAATGAAATTCGTTGTATATAATATAACCCATCACGGCTGTTTGGATGACAAAGTTTCCGTGGTTAATATATTGACATTTCTAGTTCGAGTCTCATAAGGGACGTCGTATTGCCCCATGGACATGTCTTAAAGGTAATTGTGAGCATATTGAGTTTACTTAATATTCACAAAGTCAAAAAAGATGCATGATTATTATGGTTCACAGTTATTAATAAATAAACAGTTCTATATAGTTTGTAACTAATGATTTTTAAAAGTAATAGCACCATTATGTGGTGCGCATTATTCTGACTAAGGTTGGGCTGGTAGGGAAATAACGCTTATTTGGCGGGTAAGGACTACTTCATCGTAGCTAGCTATCTAAGTATTTACCTTAAACTTTTTTCATTAGCAAAACAAGAGAAACACTTAGCACATATAATGTTTGCAGATGGAAATCATTAGTAAGATTGATATTATTTAGTTTGTAAAGAAAGAAAGCTGAAATTAATGACTTAACCATATATATATATCATGAAATTGTATGTATATGTATTATATTTGTGTGGAAAGTTGTATTAAATGAGTAGTTGTTTTTGCAAATTGAAATTATCAACAATAAGTTAAAATTGGTACACCAATGCCTGAAAGGAAATCATTTAGTATGAAAAAATGGGTTCCCACAATTAAACCAATTTTTCGATAACTGAGTGTCATCTGAGCCCCGTGTTCTTTAAATTTATAACTGTCATGTAACTTCAAGACCATATGCAATCACCCTTAAAGCATATGCATTGAGTCAAAAAAATCATCTTTTGGAGACTCGAGCTCAAAATTTAAAAATATTAACGACTAAAGTCTTGTTATTTGACATATCATACCAGGTTTAGACAAAACAATTATAAGTGTCCTACTATCACATAGTTCTTTGACAAGACATTTTGAAAGAGGTTATTAGTGACTTGGAATATACAATCTATAAAAGACATTAAACCAAATAGAGTCTTTTAATTTTGACCAACTTTAATTTTTTACTATTAGAATTATTTGACAGCAAAGTGATGCACAAATTGAGTGCAGAGCCTTATATATAGTCAAATAACAGGTTCAAGTGACCAGAATACCCCTCTAGTCTGGGTAAGACATAAAATCCATATTAAGGATAAAAAAGAAAAAAGAGAAAAACTGGAAAACTAATAAACTAGACTATAACTCCAACACCCCCCCCCCAAAGTTAGGTGCAAAAATGTCAATTAAGCCAAGTTTGACAATGGAGTCCCGAAAAGTGACAGGTTTGATGAAAACATTTGCAATCTGATCACTGGTCCCCATAAATGATGGGGTGACAATACCACATCTAACTTTCTACTGAAGAAAGTGAACATCGATCTCTATATGCTTCGTCTTCTCGTGCAGTAATGAGTCAGAAGCGAGCTGAATAACTGATAGATTATCACAATACAATATGGATGAAGAATTTATTAGAAATCCCAACTCACCAAGAGTCAATCGTAGCCAGATAGCCTCATACGTGCCAAGTGCCAGTGCCCGATACTGTCTCTACTGACAAGAGGGAGACAACTGCCTGATTCTTGCTTTTCTAAGAGATAAGATGAGTCCCTCGAAAAATACAAAAATCCATAGTAGATCAACCTTCACAAGTTCCCCCATAATTTGAATTTGAATAACAAGCTAGAGAATCGGTTTGAGACCCTGATGCATAGAACAACCCAAGTCCTGGACAAGACTTGAGGTATCGAAGAATGTGATATACTGCATCCAGATAAGACTGACACGGCTTGTGCATGAATTGACTAACTCGGTTGACAACAATGAGATGTATGACTTAGTGTTGACTAGGTAGATAAGCCTACCAATCAACCTCTGATAGACAGTTAGATCTCTCAGCTCCTCACCTTTAGCATTAAGCTTCAAGTTTGGAATCATGGGTGATAATGTTGGTTTGCACCCTAGTATTTCAGTGTCCGAGAGAAGATCTAGAACGTACTTCTTTTGAGAGAGAACAATACCTCTATTGCTACGGGCAACCTCAATTCCAAGAAAGTACCATAGAAATTCAAGGTCCTTTACATTGAAGGCTTTCCCAAGGTTAACCTTGACTTGTGCAGTCCCAGAAATGTCATCCTAGTAATAATAATATCATCCACATATATCAAGAGAATGACACACTATTCAGAAGCATTTCGTTGAATGAAGCATGTATTATCAGAATGACATTTGGTGAACCCTAAATATACAACTACACCACTAAATTGAGAGAACCAGTCTCGTGGCGACTGTTTCAGTCTATAAAGAGACTTACACAGTCGACACACCTTCTCAGCATACTCTCCCTCATTACAAAAGACAAGTGGTGCATCCATATAAATAGTCTCGTCTAGATCATTGTGAAAAAATGCATTCTTCACATCTAACTGATGAAGGGGCCAAGAATTTGAGGCAGCCAGAGAAATAATCAATTTAACAATAGTCAACTTTGCCATGAGGATAAAGGTAGCTCCAAAATCACGACCTAGAACCTAAGTACAACTCTTCGCCACTAGCCTTGCCTTATGATGATCAATCGTACCATTCGCAAGAAACTTCAGGGTGTAAACCTAGTGACAGCCAACAAGCTTCACCTACGAAAGTGAAGAAACAAGACCCCATGTATGATTACGTTGAAGAGCGTCCATCTTTGTCAACATAGCAAGAACCCACTGAGGCTACCACATAGCCTTTGAAATAGAGTGAGGAATCGGCGTATCTGATAAGACCATACTGTAAGCTCGAAATGTAGGAAACAGATCATCATAAGAAACATAACCAAAGATTGGATATAAAGCCCCGACGACCCAACCATAACGGACAATTGGTTAGCGTTCATGTCGTAGATAACGATGCGCTAAATCATCATCCTCCATTTACAAACTCTCATTAGGTAAATCAAATGGATTACCACCTGCAGTCTTATTTGTGATAACAACAGGCGCATCAGGACTAACAATAGGCTCAACAGTATGCTCAACAAACTGAGAAGTTTACCCGCATTGCTTGATGTAGAAGGTGATAATATTGATCAAAACAAAGGGGAGAGAAAGAGAAAAGAACGAAAATATATAACTGCTATAATAATCTATCAAAGTCTTATATACTAGGGCAAAACATAGTATCATAAATGACTATTCTATCCCTAATGCTAATATACTAGATTACTCTAACATCCTCTCTCAAACTCATGATGTGATAGCATCAAACAGTAAGAGTTTGCTAAGGAGAAAACGAAAGCGCACGATAGTGTGAGATTTTTGTGAAGAAATCTGTCAACTGTATAGTAGAAGGAAGATATGGAAGAGAGATTGTGCCCAACTGAAGATGATGACGCACAAAGTGACAAGCAATCTCTATATATTTGGTGTGCTCATAAAATACCAGAGTTGTGAGCAATCTAGATAGCACTGGTGTTATCACAATATACAGGAGTAGGAGTAGGAGTAGTCAAGGAAATGCCAAGATCAGCAAGTAACCAACGCAATCAAACTATCTTTGTTGTGGTGAATGTCATAGCACGATACTCAGCCTCAGTAGAAGATCGAGCTACAGTTTGTTTCTTGCTTTTCTTGAAAATAAGAGAATCACCAAGAAAGACAAAAATCAGTGGTGGATTTGCGATCCATAGAGTCACAAGCCCAGTCCGCGTCAGAGTAAGCACGGAGCTCCAGAGACGAAGAAGAAGAAAATAATAAACTCTGATATAATGTTTCCCGTAGATATCGAAAAATCTGAAGAACTGCAGATCAGTGAAGTGTGGTAGGAGTAGCAACAAACTAACTAACCATATAAACCGCATAAGCAATATCTGGACGAGTGACAGTAAGATACACCAAAATCCCAACAATAGTACGATATAAGGTAGGATCAGGTAGGAGAGAACCATCTAGAAAGTATAACGAACATTGAGCTCCAAGGGTGTGTGTGTTAACCGTTCGAGTATCCGATAAGCAAGTTCGCTGAATAACATCTGAGGCATATTTTGACTAAGAAAGAAGATAACCCTTGGGAAAGAAAGCAATCTCAATTCCTAAGAAATATCGAAGTGGACCCAAATTTTTCATCTCAAAATAATCCTGTAACTGAGTTTTCAACAGTTGAATTTCAACATTGTCATCACCTGTAATAATCATGTGATCCATATAAAGTAATAGAAGAATGAAACCAGAAGAAGTGGATTGAAGGAAGAGAGCAGAATCATGATCACTAGCACAGAAGCTTAAGTCACATATGACTGAAGAAAAATTTTCAAACCATTCTCTTGGGGCCTGTTTAAGAACATATAAAGCCTTATGAAATTTGCACACATGACCAGGACTACAAGACAACCTAGGAGGAAGATTCATATAGACCTCTTTAGATAAATCACCATGAAGGAAAGCGTTTTTCACATCCATCTGAGATAAGCTCCACTGATGAATAGCTGCCATAGCAATTATTGTATGACACGGGGTCATCTTAGTCACTGGAGCAAAGGTCTCATCGTAGTCAAGCGCATACTCTTGAGCAAATCCCTTGGCCACTAATCTAGCCTTGTAACTTTCCACAAAACCATCAGATGGAGTTTTGATGTTATAAACCCACTTACAACTAATGAGACATTTACTAGGAGGTAAAGACACTCTCTCAAGCTCGAGTCTTATGTAACGCAGAAAGCTCCTCATTCATAACCTGTTGTCAAAGAGGATCAAGTATAGCCTCCTTATAGGAGGTTGGTTCAAACAGAGAATGTATAGAAGTCATGAAAGAACAAAAATTAAAAGAGTAATTAGAGTTGGACCAACCAAACTTGTCAGAACATTTTCGAGTGCGCTGAGGGTAACGGGGAGTGTGATCCACGGTATTAGAATTTGATTGGGAGCCAAAAGGTGCAGAAGAAGGCACAACATCTGTGGAGGAAACAGTGGGAGTCCTATAAACACAAGTATGCACAATCGGGGGATAGGTAACAGACAAATCAAGCAAAGAGGAAGAAGAAGAAGAAGAAGAAGAAGAAGAAGAGGGAAGATCAGCCACAATCATATCACCAACATAGGTGTTAAGAGTATTATGGTATATGTAATTTACTAATAGTGTTAGTGTATTATGTGTAAATACAAGAGGGTGTGTATGTGTAATTCTTGTTATGAGTTACCTATAAATACAAGTGATGTATGAGGGCTAAGTTTAAGTTTTTAACCTATCCCTGTTTTCCTCTAATATTGTGTTAATATTCTACACTTAACATGATATCAGAGCGTAATGATGATAAATATATATTTCAAATAAATTAATTTTGTATTGATCGTTAGTGGTGGTCTGTGTTGATCGTTGGTGATTACTGTGTTGATCGTTGGTGTGATCTGCGTGTGTCGCTGTAGTTGTGGCAGCCCCCTGTGTTGATCGTTGGTGGTGGTGGTGGTTTGTGTCTTGTCGCCGTCGTGGTGTGGGGTGGCTGTGGTGGTGTTGAACCAGGGTTCTCTTGGAACCCTAATCAGTCAGCAAGGAAGAAGAGCCCAGCCCAGCCAGATCGGGTCAAACCAGGGACTGAAATTGTTTTTAAGTCTCAACCTACGGTCTAGCCCATGGTTCAGGCCGGTTTAGCAAGTCCAGGAGCTCCAGCGGTCCGATTCAATGATTAGGCGAGCCCAGCCAGACCGGTTTAGTGGTCTAGCTCGATTTTTTAGCCCGGTTCAGTCCTCCAGCCCCTATTTCCAACCCGGTTCAGTGGTCCAGCCCCTATTTTCGACCCGGTTCAGTGGTCTAGCCCATATATCCAGCCTGGTTCAGTTGTCCAGCCCTTATTTCCAACCCGGTTCAGTGGTCAAGCCTCTATTTCCAGCCCGGTTCAGTGGTCCAGCCCATATTTCCAGCCCGGTTCAGTGGTTCAGCCCATATTTCCAGCCCGGTTCAGTGGTCCAGCCCATATTTCCAGCCCGGTTCAGCCCTCCAGCAGGTCCAACTAATCCGGTTCAGTGATCCAGCCCCTATTTTCAGTCTGGTTTAGTCCTCTAGCAGGTCCAACTGATCCTATTTCTAATCCGGATCAACATTGCAACACTTTTTTATTTGCTATTTGCTGCACTATTATGGAACCCAAGCAAAATACCACGTCCCTTACTCCATCTTTGCCTCCTCCCACTCTTATCAATGGTCCCATAACCTCTGTCAAACTCAATGGGACTAATTACACTTTATGGTCCCGATCTGTTCAAGTCTTTATTCGAGGTAAAGGATTTAAGAAATATTTAGTGAATCCTAAACCTAAGGAAGACACTCTTGGGTTGATCAGTGGGAACAAGAGGATGCTCAAATTATCTCTTTATTGTTGAATAGCATTGAGCCTAGTATTAGCTCTTCTCTGCTCTATCTCGATACTACCAAAGAGATATGAGATCACTTGGCTACTATGTATTCTGGTTCAGGTAATTTTACCCGTGCGTATGAGGTGTGTAAGGAGTACTTCCGGTTGGAGCAGGGTACTTTGAGTCTTGTAGATTATTACTCTCATGTTCGGGGAGTCTGTGAGGAGATGAAGACCTATCATCCTTTTACTACTGATGCAGTAGTTTGGCCGAAACAACATGAGGATCTGAATGTCGTTAGGTTTTTGGTAGGATTGAAACCTGAATATGAGGCTATTCAGTCTTAGATTTTGGGTGGTTCTAGTCTTCCATCCCTACTCGAGGTTTTCTCTCGTTTAAAGCGTGCTACATTGTCTTCTCCTTCAGGCATTGATCATGGTGTCTCTACTGATCGCTCAGTTCTTGTGGTTCCTAGTAGCCACAGTGATGGTCATTGAGGTGGACGTAGTGGTCGTCTAGGAGGTCGTACGGGTGGTCATGGGGGCCGTAGTGGATCCCGTTCCTGTACTCACTGTGGTCGTGGAGGACACACTGTTGACTTCTGTTGGGATTTACATGGAAAATCTTCTAGTGCTGCTCATCAGGCTTCTTATCAGGATGATACCTCAGTTGTTGCTTCTATACCCCAGTCAGCTCCACCAAACACTAGGTCAGTTACTATTACACTGGGTCGAGAGGAGTATGCCCAGTTCCTGTTCCAGCAACAGGCTATTCCATCTCCCTCCACTGTTATTTTTGCCTAGTCAGGTACTACTTTCACTTGTTTATTGTCCTCTACTCGCAGTCCTTGGATCATAGACTCCGGCGCTTCTAACCAATGACTGGTGCGTCTGATGTTTTTTCTACTTATCAGTCTGCTACTTCCACACGTAGTGTTACTCTTGCTAATGGTACCTGTTCTAAAGTTTTAGGTCTGGGGACTACTCACTTGAGTCCTGATGTGTACTTATTATCCGTGTTATTTGTTCCTCAGTTTCTTTTTAGTTTACTTTCCATTAGTAAGATTACACGTTCTCTTAATTGTTCTGTAACCTTTTATCCCTCTTATTGTGTCTTTCAGGATCTCAAGACGAAGAGGAAGATTGGTACGGGACATGAAGCCGGTGGCCTATATTACTTTGATTTTGAGTCACCTACTCGGGCTCTACAGACCTCGTTGTCTCCTTTTCAATGTCATTGTCGCCTTGGACATCCCTCTCTCCAGAATCTGAAGTGCCAAATTCCTAGTCTTAGTTGTGTGTCGTCTTTGTCTTGTGAAGCTTGTCAACTTAGTAAGCATCACTGTGTGTCATTTCAGTCCAGAGTCAATAATTGTGTGTCTAGTCTATTTGAGTCGATACATTCTGATGTATGGGGTCTAATAAAGAATATTTCATCTAATAAATATCCTTATTTTGTGTCTTTTGTGGATGACTATTCTCATGTGACTTGGTTGTTTTTGATGAAAGCTCGGTCTGAATTATTCTCTATATTTGAGAACTTTCGTAAGAAAATAAAAACTCAGTATGGTTGTCGTATACGTATTTTACGTTCTGATAATGCTCGAGAATATGAATCTGATCCTTTTTCAGTTTATCTTAGTAAAACTGGTATTATTCATCAGATGTCATGTGCTTACACATCTCCACAGAACGGTGTTGCTGAACGCAAGAACCGTCATTTGTTGGAAGTCACCTGTGCCCTGTTATTCCAGACGAATATTCCCGATATTTTTGGAGTGATGTTGTACTCACTGCTTGTCACCTTATTAATCGTATGCCATCCTCTGTGTTAAATGGACAAAGTCCATATTCTGTCTTTTTTCCTAGTAAGCCCTTATTTTTCCTAACTCCTAAGGTTTGTGGATGTGTCTGTTATGTTCACAATTTGGGTCCTGGGTTTGATAAACTTGATCCCCGAGCTACTAAATGTGTATTTCTTGGTTATTCCCGCATACAGAAGGGATATCGTTGCTACAGTCCTTCTCTGCGGCGATACTTTACTAGTGCCGATG
The DNA here is from genome assembly GCA_963454935.2 of Ilex paraguariensis. Taxonomy (NCBI): domain Eukaryota; kingdom Viridiplantae; phylum Streptophyta; class Magnoliopsida; order Aquifoliales; family Aquifoliaceae; genus Ilex; species Ilex paraguariensis. The sequence goes on along the minus strand of CAUOFW020001061.1, from coordinate 88,769 downwards.
TCACATTTGAGGAATTTGTTTCATATTTTCTGGCACCTTCTCAGCCTTTGGATTTGGATTTTGAGTCACCTCTTGTACCACCATTCCTTCCCTCATCTTCAGATATTCCGCTGCCTATTATGTTACCATCTACTTTACCTTTTCGTGTATACTCTCATCGTCCTCAATCATCGACTGAGGTGTCCATACCGTCTTCCTTGCCGTCTTCTGATCTTGGTCCATCAGGTAATTTAGACTCTTTATCTATTGCTCTTCGGAAAGGTACTCGTTTGTGTGTTACTAATCATCCCATTGCTCACTTTGTTTCATATGATGCCTTATCTCATATTTTCTCTTGTTTTACCTCTCAATTATCTACTATATCTATCCTTAAGCATTTACAGGATACATTATCTGATCCGGGTTAGAGGAAAGCTATGGAGGATGAGATGGATGCCTTACATCATAATGGGACTTGGGATCTTGTTCCTTTACCCCCTGGTAAACGAACTGTTGGTTGTCGTTGGGTCTATACTGTTAAATTTCATTCGGATGGTTCTGTGGAGCGTCTCAAAGCCCGACTTGTTGCAAAGGGCTTTACTCAGACCTATGGTGTTAATTATGAGGAGACTTTCTCTTCTGTTGCTAAAATTTTCTCTGTTCGTATCTTGATTTCTTAGGCTACTAATCTTGATTGACCCTTGTTTCAGTTAGACGTCAAGAATGTCTTCCTCCATGGTGACTTGGTTGAAGAGGTATACATGGAGCAGCCACCTGGGTTTACTGCTCAGGGGGAGTATGGTAAGAGTGTATGTCGGTTAAAGAAATCTTTGTATGGTTTGAAGCAGTCACCGAGGGCATGGTTTGGTAAGTTTTCAGATGCAGTGTTAGAGTTTGGTCTTCTTCGATGTCAGACAGACCATTCTGTGTTTCATAGACAGACGGATGTTGGATATGTTCTATTGGTAGTCTATGTAGATGATATTGTGATTACTGAAAATGATTTTGAGGGGATTGCTAAGTTAAAAATCTTCTTGCAAGATCGCTTTCATACTAAGGATTTGGAAAAACTCAGGTATTTTTTGGAAATTGAAGTGGCTCGATCTAAAAAGGGCATTTGATTATCATAGAGGAAATATGTACTTGACATGCTAGAGGAAGTAAGTTTGTTGGGTGGCAGACCGATTGATGTTCCTATGAATCCGAATTAGAAACTATTAATGGATGATGGTGCACTGTTTGAGAATTCGGGTCGGTATCGCAGATTGGTTGGGAAGCTTAATTATCTCATGATTACTCTCCCTGATATTTCTTATGCAGTCAGTATAGTAAGTCAGTTCATGGGGTGTCCTAGAGTATCACATTGGGAGGCAGTTACTCGTATTCTACGATATCTTAAACGAGCTCCTGGACTTGGACTGTTATATTGAGCTAATGGATATCTTAGAGTGGAAGGTTTCTCAGATTCTGATTGGGCTGGCTCTACTTCTGATCGGAGATCAACTACTGATTATTGTACTTTCTTAGGAGGTAATGTTGTCTCATGGAAAAGTAAGAAACAATCTCTGGTAGCAAGATCCAGTGCTGAGGCTGAGTATAGGGCAATTGCGCATACGACGAGTGAGTTGACTAGACTACTGCACTTTCTCCAGGAAATTGGGTTTCCAGTTCAACATCCTTTACAGCTGTTCTGTGACAACCAGACAGTTATCCACATCACTGCCAATCTGGTGTTTCACGAGAGAACCAAACATATTGAGGTTGATTGTCACTTTATTCGGGACAAGATAGTAACTGGGGGAGATTACGACTCTATTTGTGAAATCTGAAGATCAACTTGCAGATATGTTTATCAAAGCATTGAGTCGTACACGTCTTACAGAGATTTGTTCCAAGCTTGGATTATATGATATATATACTCCAGCTTGGGGGGGAGTGTTAAGAGTATTAGGGTAGTATATGTAATTTACTAATAGTGTTAGTGTATTATGTGTAAATACAAGAGGGTGTGTATGTATAATTCTTGTTATGAGTTACCTATAAATACAAGTGATGTATGAGGGCTAGGTTTAAGTTTTTAACCTATCCCTGTTTTCCTCTAATATTGTGTTAATATTCTACACTTAACAATAGGAATCAGGAAAAACATTAGAGGGAAAGAGATCAAGATAGATAAGATCAGATTTATGTAGAGATGAAGAGTTAGATGGAATAGAGAAAAAAGGAATATGCTCCATAAAAACAACATGGCGAGAAACATAGAGTTTTTGTATACTAGGATCATAACACCAAAATCCTTTTTGTCCCTCACCGTAGCCAAGAAAAACACATAAGGCTGAACGAGCCGAGAGTTTAGTACGATTAACAATAGGTAGCAGAACAAAACATGTACATCCAAACACATATAAGGAGAAATAGTGTTTGGATGTAGAAAATATCAGAATTATGTGTAGACTCCCCCTTTAGTAACAATAGGAGTTGGTCCCCAAATATCAGAATGTACAAGATCAAAAGGTGTAAGAAAACGAAATTACTTTTATTGAAAGGTAATGCAGTAAATTTAGCCAACTTACAGCCACTACAATCTGAAATATTATGACACTCTAAACTAACCAAACTACTAGTAAAAGCTAAAAATTTTAAACGAGAATGAAAAATATGGCCTAAACAAGAATACCAAAAATAAAAACTAGAAGATTTTAGACTCAATTGAAAAGAAGATAAATCAATAATAGATACAACAATGTCAGGGACATGAAGCTCGTTTAACACATATAGCCCTCTATTTCTATGGCTTGTCCCAATCAGCTTCTTGGACCGTGGATACTACACAACACAACCAGTAGAAAAAAAGTGAACTAAAAATTTCGAATCAAACAACTGACTAACAAATATTAAATTTAAAAGTAAGTTGAGGAATATAGTAGACATCAAGATTTGTAAGCTGGGAAGACATGATAGTTCCGACACCAGTCAAAGACATTTGGGTGCCCTTGGTTATAAGGACAGATATAGAAGGAGGAGAAATAATAAAAACGAATAAGGAAGAATTACTAGTCATATGATGGGTGGTTCTAGAGTCAAAGACCCACGTAGTTCGAGATATACCTGAAGGACCTGTAGTAAATGAACCTGTAGAGGGAGAAACTGATAGGGCACTTGGTTGATGAAGGAAAAAAAGCTTCTGCAACTAATTAGCTATCATAGCCATGTTGGGAGCTGATGGGAGTGTCTCATCCACTGGTGAAACAGCTGCTGCTGTATAACAATCTTTGAGCTTAAATAGCTGATGTAAGGCCCCATTGGCATTCTTGTTCACCAATTTAGGACATTGAGCCTTCCAGTGACCTTCTCACAACAAAAACTACACTTAACTAAAGCAGCTCGACCTTGATATTTAGTTTATGAGTGAGAAGTCCCTCTGGGTGGAACAACCAGTACAATCTGATTAGGCAATGGAAGAAGACCCTTTCCAGAAAGAGTTTTAAGACGGACTTCTTCAACCAGAAGCTCATTCACTACTGCATTAACTGTGGGAAGTGGGAGACGATGAAGGATAGAATCACGAAGTCCCTTAAAGTCATCTCTAAGGGCTATCAAAAACTGTACCAACCGCTGCTCTTCCCTAAAGTACGATATATCATATGAGTACTCAATTCAGCAGGTTCCGCAAGTGCTAACTGATACCAAAATCCAGTTATTACCGAGTAGAACTCCTGTATGGTCTTATCACCTGACGTGCAGCTCGAATTTCATACTCAAATTGATATCTCTTTGCAAAATTAGACTGAACAAATAATATAGTTAAATAATCCCAAATTTCTTTGGCTGTGTTAAATTTAGCCAAATGCATACCAATGGTTTGATCAACTGAGTTGTTAACTCAAGTGATAATTTTAGCATTGTTGACTTCTCAGGTATTCTTTAAGTCAGCATATTTCTCTGCCTTCAAATCTATTGGAGCTTGCAAAGCACCACTAACATGACTCCACATCTCTTTCCCCAACAAGAAATTCTTCATAACATAAGACCAATGTACATAATTTTCACCATTTAATCTAACACTAATAGCTTGAAGAGAATCAGAATATCCACTTGCCATAATGTTAACAAAGGATCAATACTCTCAGTAGAATAATACCCAAAATAAAGCAGAAAACAACAATAACAACAATAAAACTAGATTTTCAGTAAAAATTCAGCAACCCAACATATCAATAAACAACCACTTCTCAAATCCAACCACAGAAGAGCAATCACAAAACAGTCGGTGCACTGTGAACAACCAAAGCCAAACCCAACATAAATCCGTCTGGCCCAACTCAGCAAATGCACAAAATCAACAAACCAGCACAACAAAAGAAGATTCGAGAGTAGAAAACCCAAAAAAAAATAGAAACCGAGAGAGATTAGAAGCAAATTTTTGAAAAAAAAAACTTTACAAATCCATCCAAGATGTTTCAAAACCTTCAATCAATCATAAATAACCCTAAATGGCACCAGCAAAATCAAAACCAATGAAAGCACCAGTAGAAGAGAAGATAACCAAACGGAGAAGAAGCAAACCAAATGAAGAATAAGTAGCAAACCCAACAATGAGAATTCAAATCTGGGAGCAACAGTTGCACCAGCAGACTGCAATGATAAGCACCAAATGAGAGCACCAAGCGAAACAAACCAAACTAATAATAAGCCAAGGCCCAACAATGAGAAAAATCATCCCAACAATAAGGGACACCAGCAGAAGAGAAGAATCAGTCCACCCAACAACTAGAATTCTGCACGATGGTTCAGTGTTCGGAAGAGAAAAATCAGCCCACCCAACAACCAACAATCTACACCAACTGGTTCAGCAATCTCTTAGGCGACGCCATGGTTCAGCTTAGAATGTGGGTTGAGTTTTGTGTTTAACGACTGTTTTGATTCTTGTGTTTAGGATCTTAATGCTCTGATACCATGATAATATTGATCAAAACAAAGGGGAGAGAAAGAGAAAAGAACGAAAATATATTACTGCTATAATAATCTGTCAAAGTCTTATATACTAGGACAAAACATAGTAACATAAATGACTAATCTACTCCTAATGCTAATATACTAGATTACTCTAACAGAAGGGACATTATCAAGGGGATAAGAGCGAGGGCGACTAATATAAAACTGCAAAGGAGGAGAGACTGGTGACTCTGTAGTGACAGTGACAAGTGGCTCTTGTGGTAAGGAAAAATCAAAAGGAGTATCATCAATTGGAGAGGCAGACACGGGACTGGAATAAAAATAAAAAATATACTCAAGAAAGGTAATATCTAGACTGTGATATATATGGCGCCGGATAGGATCATAACATCGATATCCCTTAGACTGATGACAGTAGCTCACAAAGACACAATGAATAGCTTTATTATCAAGCTTATGGTAAGTAGGAGACTGATCTTGAACAAAGCATGTATAACTAAAAAATGTGAGGAGGAATCGAAAAAAATGTCCACTCAGAAAATAAGACCTGCAAGGGAGCCTTATGTTGCGATAGCATAGAAAGGTAGAAGTTAGAATAGAAAAATGACAATAAGATTTGGGGCATGCCCACACCTCTAAGCATATAACGTACCATCTCTATCAAACTCTTATTTTTTCTTTCTACAACTCTATTTTGCTTAAGAGTATATGGGCAGGTGAACTAATGAAGGATATCTTTTTATTTTTTATTTTTTATTTTTTTACTGAAGGATATATTGAGAAGAAAGGTGAGACACAAAAGTATCAGACACATATTTTGACATTATCTGAACGGAGAGCACGATCCATGACATTGAATTATGTCTTAATCATCTGTAGAAACTGAGTAATAACATAGAGTATATCGAATTTTTTATGCAAAAAGTAGACCCAAGTATAGCGTGTATGATCATCTAAAAATGTCACATAGTATCGGGCACCTGATAAAGCAATAATAGGGGAGGGTTCCTAAATATCAGAGTATATTAGATTAAAAGGCTTGGGTGATTGCTGTATGCAAGGAATATAATTGGACCTAACATGTTTAAATAGTGATCATATAACACATTTAAGTTTACCACCAACACAAGCATTACTCAAAGTAGGAAATATCATACATAAATATTTAAAATTTGTATGTCCAAAATGGTCATGCCACAACTGAATAGTTTGTGACGAAAAATCATAATGACAAGTACTAGGTAAAATATTAGTATAGGAACTAGAGGTGAATCGCCTAGATAATATAACCCATCTTTTTCATGTCCCTTGATAATAATCCTCCTGGTACTCAAATCCTGCAAATAACAAGAATCATATAAGAACACAACTGCATAATAAAAATCTATGACTAACTGATATACAGATAATGGATTCATGACTAGTTTTGGCGCATGAAAAATTGAATGTAATGTAAAGCCATCTGGAAGGTAGACTGTACTCTTACTAACAATAGAGACATTTGTCCTATCTGCTAACTGAACCTGTGTGTGTAACTGTTTATTGAAAGTAGTGAAATGATGGGCTTCACCTATCATATGACTATTTGCACCCGAGTTTAGCATCTAAAGGTAAGAAGGACTGGTGCAAGCATGAAAGACACGAGGTGTACCTGTAGTAGTAGTAGTCGGATTAAGAGAAGTTAGGACAGACATAAGTATATATAATCTGAAAATGATATCATCCACATCACTCTGCTAAGGATGAGAAGTAATAGTAGTAGCAGAAGCGACAATAGTAGATAGTGGTCCCATAGTAATAGCAATAGTACGACCTTGAGGAGGCGGCTTAAGCTCTGGATAGAGCTTCCAGTAAATAGTCTTGAGATGTCTTAGTTGGCCACAATAATCACACTGAGAGAATCACTCTATCTGCGTTGGTCTGGGTCGTCCAATCGGCAGTGGTTTGGACACGGTCCACCCCTGACTAGGCATCGTGAGCGAGACCTTGCAGCTGTTTCAAGGGCCATCTACTCGGTGTAAGGAATCAAGGTCGCAACTGAAAGTGATGCAATACAGACGTGGCACTCATATTGCTCAATCATCCCATACAACTAATAAAGTGACAGTAGCCTCAACATCGATAAGATCTGGGAACAATGTTCCTCAAACTCATCACGAAGCCTCATAAAGAACTTGTGAATTCTATCCTCCTACTCTCAAGTATGCAGGAATGTTGTTTTTTCGGAATAGCAACAAGAGGACGTAGAGTCTCATACTTAAGCCAGCGCTAAGTCAAATAGTCATAGTAATCCTGAACCATTATATCTCTCTGTCGAGCATACGAGAGTTCCTGAAAAAGGTCATTAACGTGAACTCCACGACCTGACTGTGAATACATATCTGATAATGCACTCCACAGCTTCAGAACAAAGCTATGAAATTGATGAATTCTACAAACAAAAATGGAGCCAAATAACCATCTAAGAATAACGTTTCTTAGAGAACCACACAGAATACCTAGGGTCGTCGTCAACTGGCATTGGGTGCATTCCTGTCAACCAACCAAGCTTCCCAACATATCCTAAGAAAAGTTGGAATGAGCGTGACCACTCAGCAAAGTTACAACCATTCAATAATTGTGTCGTAACCATCTGAGAGATCATACATAGTATTTGTTGATAATGCAATTGTGCTAGTAGGTATTGTATACTGGTTAAACATAAAAGTGGGAGAGGTGGTCCCTATAAGTGTGGGCGGTACAACCCAAGTGGGCGGTACATTCCAAGTGAAAATACTAATGGCTGGGGTCTCAACTGTAATGGTTTTAAGTCCCTCACTAGTGGTCATAGCAACAACAATACTTTGGCAACCGTGACAAAAACTACTCTAAGATAAATAGATGAAAAACAAGGGAGAATAATATACCTTTAGTCGAGCAATAGTGACAAATAAAGATGGTGTAGAAAGCTCTCAAATAACAGGTCACGGTGCCAAGAAATTCAGTAAATATATAGAAGTGATCTACTTCATCAAAAGTAGATCAACGGAGGAGGGGATTTGACCCCTCTTAAAAGTTCGTAGATGCTTTAACCCTACGGAAAAGAATACCTAGCAGTGCGAAGAAGAGGCAGATTGGCAGTACTGCGACTAGGGGTGAAGCACGAAGGCGAGAGGCATTGGGCGCTGGGTGCTGGGCATTGGCGCTGGTGCTGCTACCTGCAGGCGCTGGCTGCCCGTGGTGCTGGTGCTGGTGCTGGGCAGTGGTGGTTTGAGCAGCGGGGGCGTGGGGGGCTGAGGGGTGACGGTTCGGGTTAGGGTTAGGGTTAGGATTAGGGTTAGGGTTAAGGAAGGCGAAGGGGTAGGCTAGGATTTGGATTTGATATCAACTAGAATTATTTGAGAGTAAAGGGATGCATAAACTGAATGCAGAGTTCTGTATATGTAGCCAGATAAGAGGTGCAAGTGACCAGAATACCCCTCTGATCTGGGTAAGACATAAAAGCGATAATAAGGACAAAAAAGGAACAATAGAAAAACTAATAAACCAGACTATAACTCCAATTGTACTAAAAAATATATTATGTATTATGACTAGGGACTGAGGAATTTATTTTTCTATAATTTGTTTATTTGTGTTCAAAATTGAAGGGAAAAAAAAAGAAATAGGAATATAAAAAAGCTGGAAAAAAAGACATGGTTGTGTCCAGAATTTGCAGGAATTGTACAGAATGGTTGTGTACCTCATATGAGCCCACATTTGGTTACATCATAATTTTCTTCTTTTTTCCTAGTATAAGTAACATTTGTATGAGGTCAAAAAAAACATCAACAATAAATGACATATTCTTTGTTGGAAATATGAGCTCTAACTAAATGTTTGAAATCCAGGAGAGTATATGCTCTGGACAAACGAGGAATAATTCCTGAAGTGCTTACCGCTTTCACTTACCTCCAGTTCTTGTATGGATTCTCTCTCTCTCTCTCTCTCTCTCTCTCTCATGTTACATGAGCATGAGTCCCAAGTAAATTATTCAGTGACATGCTTATATTTCACTAAATTTCTAGTTAACTTATTGTGGGTGAGTAGCGCTTGATCCCCCAATTTTTTCCGTTAAAAATTCACTTTTTTAGTGTGTAAATCAAAAGTCACACATTGCATCATGAATTTCTCTAATAGCAGTAGCAATGTGTCCCAAAAGCAACATGCTGTTTGGCAGCAACATGCAATGAATCTCTTGGCACCTTCTGTCACATAAGGAAAACGACCTGTTGCTTTAGGGGCACATTAGTACCATTTAAAAGAATTCAATGTGTAGTATAACAATTTCAGTGGCATTTTGTCCTATTTTTTATTCAGATGTTAAACTTTGGTGTTTTTTTTCCCACTTTCAGGAAGATTGATCAAAATTACTTTACAGGGCCCTTGCCAGTGTTCATTGGAAACTTAACTGCATTACAACTATTGTAAGTTCTGAATGTTTACTGTTTTGTTAGACATCTTTAGATGAGGCAACACGTACAATGCCCGGCTTGATCATAAAATTGAATTAAACTAGTGTAGTTGTTAGTTGATACTAGATCATCTTTTTTAGCTAATAATAAAGGCTGCTTGATTGATTTTTGAAAATTCTTTCCCTGCATCCACCTTCTACTTCTTTGGATGACTTTTATTTTGTTTTTCTTAACAGGTCAATTGCCCACAATGCATTCTCTGGGCCCATACCCCCTGAGCTTGGAAGACTTACAGCACTGACAATGCTGTAAGTATGAATAACTCTTTCTCCTTTGAAGTTTCTTTTACTTCATGGAAACATGCACTTAATTAATCCCATATCAAGTTAATTATGCTCTAGTAGTCAAGAATTGAGATGAAATTAAATTGTCAGCAAATGGGGAATGCATTTTAAAAGGTATACATCAGGAGTAATTCTACTTCCAATGTCAATTCAACGATATCTTTGTATTAGGTCAGCGCAAATTGATTCTAGGAAATTAGGTTCATGCTGCAGTGCTGATGCTGATGTGTTAGAGTAGGACCATGATGTTAGAGCTAAGAAAATGTTTGGATATCAGAATCAATTTTTTCTTTTCTTTTCTCATGTGGGCATTCCCTCTTTTGTCAAAGGATTTAGAATGGATTTGGATGTAATATACAAAGGATTAGATCTTACTCTAGAAATCAAATTTAGCTCTTAATGTCCTATTTAAACTGTTGTTAAGTTTACCTTGTACAACATTCTTTGAAATTATTTTAATGCAGGTCTTTGGGTTCGAATAACTTCTCCGGTACCCTTCCTCCAGAACTTGGAGACTTAGTCAATCTGGAGCAAATGTAGGTTTTAACTTGAGTGTATATTTTTTGTAAACATGTGTATATAGAAGATGGAAAGCCAACAATTACATGCAAAGGTGATGCATAATATATTACTTGTGACTTTTGAATCAACAGATATATAAACAGTTGCGGCGCAGGTGGTGAAATTCCCCCTACATTTGCTAAGCTTCGAAACATGCGCATAATGTATGTTACTGTGATCATGGTTCTTTCTCTTTCTTTTTTGGCATTTGAATTCTCCTAATGCTTAATTGAAAATGGAGAAAAGGAAATAATTTCTTTTGGAGAGGAACTTTATATCATTTAGCTTTTATGTCAGCTTGCTCTAAGCCACCTTGTCCGCTTTCAGGTGGGCAGCAGACAGTCCATTCACAGGAAAAATACCTGATTTCATAGGGAGCTGGACACAGATGACATCTTTGTAAGATAAAAACAATTCTGTCGTTTACATTATTTGTGAAATACAACATTGAATTTCTTCTAATTCTGACCTGCAAACTCAAATTTTGAACCAATCATTCAGGAGATTTCAAGGGAACTCTTTCGAAGGTCCAATACCATCCAGTTTTTCAAATTTGACCTCACTGACTTCTCTGTGAGTTTTCTCTTCATTCAAACCTTCTCTCTCTCTCTCTCTCTAAGAGGAACATGAGTAGTTTGAATGATATTTATGTGAACTTGTGCAGGCGAATAAGTGACATATACAATGTGAGTTCATCGCTTGATTTTATCAAGAATTTGAAGAACTTAACTGACTTGTAAGATAACATGCTCCTTTTATGCACTTGTTCATGTATTCAACCCCCTCTCTCTCGCACTCTCTATTTTTTTTTTTTTTTATTTCATTCCATGTTGTTTAATGAAATACACTTGCGGTCCTTTTGAGTAGGTCTCTGAGAAATGCATTAATATCTGGTGGCATTCCAACTGATATTGGCGAGTACCGACAGCTACGGACATTGTAAGTTGTTATGCGCATTGATTCACAAATAATTATAAGATATCTTTATCATTTTAAAAAATAAAAACAGGTCAAAATAAAATAGTAAATCGAGGTACCCAGTCTATTATAACTCTCAACTTTCCCTCTATTTTTGTGCCTTTAATAGGCCTAGTATTTTTGGCAATTGCAATGGTTTCTTTATCTCTTTATGTTAAAAAAAACAAGATTGTGTAGATCTGATGGGATCCAATCTCATCCATTTTTCTTTTCAAAGTTAGACTTGTACATAACACAAATATCTATTTCATGGAATATGATATAACATGTGACTTTCACCAAAAATAAAAGAAAAGCTCTTATGTCTGCAGAAGAAAATGCTATATGGGTAAATGACTTTTAACTATTTTCAAATAGATCAAGATCGCCGGATAGTTGAAATATAAAGTCAGCGTATCTATATATATGTCGAAATCTATAGTAAGATCATATGAAAGGTTTGTTATTATTTTAGATTTTAGATCTAATCTGAGTTGCTCTGACTTGTTTGTCATGCCCTTTATAATTAAATTTACTTTTGTAGGGATTTGAGTTTCAACAACTTAAGTGGTTCGATTCCACCCACATTATTCAATTTAACTTCTCTTGCTTCCGTGTAAGATTGAAATACTCATCATTGTCCTCTGCTTCGAAATCTCAATTGTATGCTATTCTTTCTTCTTATTTATTTTTCTTATTGTCATTCCAATTGCCAGGTTTCTTGGAAACAATAGCCTATCCGGACCTCTTCCCTCCCAAAAAAGTGGAACACTTCAGACTGTGTAAGTCCCCTTATTATTATTATTGAATGAGAAGTTGTCAGTTGATCTACTAGCATTTGCCATACACTGATATTATTAACTGCAAAAAAGAGTGAATAACAACTTTATACCTAAATTATTTTGAAAATTTTACTTTGACCATTCAAATATTAATAGTCTCACACTGCGGTATGAATTTTTTTAAATGATAGTTTTATTCCTCCTTTTATCCAATTTTTTATTCACAAGTTTATGCCACAAATTAGGCAAAAAGGGCCACATTTCTATCATTTAAAGAATTTTAGTATACAATGTAAGACTTTTAATCTTTGAAAGGGCAAAGTGAAGATTTATAACCTTTAAGTGGACAAAGTTCCATTAGCTCCGTGGATTTTTGTATATTACGAAAATGAAGCCATTTCTTTACTTTTTTTTGTTGTTGAAAATAGGCAATGCATGTTCCAATTTTAGCAATTCTGGCAAAAATATTTGTTATAATGACTTTATTTGATTACTAATGCTATTGAAATATAATTGAGTGACATAATAAATTGTGACCAATGAATTGATAATGGAATGCATTTAATAATGAAACCCATCGCAGTATTAAATGCATTCTATTATCAATCTATTGGTCATAATATATTATGTCCCCAAATTATGTCAATAAATTATGTCCCAATAACATTGCTCTTTTTTTTTTTTTTTTGTAAATGTGGATTTAATGTAACCAAAAATTTGAGGAGTAATGATACTTTACTCCCTAAAAATTTTTAAAGTTTTCACTTTACAATCTTAATGATAAAAAATCTTGCATTGCACCTTAAATTTCTTTAAACCGTTAGCAATTTGCCTTTTTTTAAACTTTTTTTTACAAATTTATGTCACAATTGGAGAACGTTTGAGGGGTTAAAATTTCATTAGCTCAAAGATTCTTGTAAAAAATATCACAAGGATTGAGAGCAAATATATATATATATAAGAGGTAAATGCTACGCAACCTTTACCAAGTTTGGAGTGGTAGCTTCCTGAATTTTAAACCATAATATATTGTACACACACATACATATAGAAACACAAATTGGAATTGAATTTAGATTGAAGGTAGTGGTGATGTGACGCAGTGGAACAAAGAGACGAAAAAAACACTACGATTCTAAGTGTATAGAACAAATGCTCTGAATCAACAGAGAGAGTAACAAGAGAATATCTTGGAAAAATGTGTATTATTAAATCAATTGAATAGAATCGTAGTATATAGGACAATATATAGGAACTCCAAAATTATAAGGTTTTCAAAAAAGAAACAAATCCCTAACTTTAAGAAAGTTACCTAAAATAATAAAACACATGTCTAATGAATTAGAAAAATAGACATGGTTTAGGCCGTAAATAACTGTAGAATATTCTTAATTAACTCTTAATCTAAACAAATACTAAAAATAAAATAGAATAATTGTTGATTTTTGTTCTTTATCATTATGACAACAAGAGGACTTGTGGTGTTGTTTTGGTGCGAGTTCGGGGTGGAGGTCGTAGTGGTTTAGGGGGAGGGAGGAGTTTGAGTTGCCGGAGAGAGGTTTGAGTTTTTTTTTAACATTTTTGTTAAATTTTATTTTTTGGGGTGTAAAAAAATAAACTTTAAAATTTGGTATAAAGAATTGAGGAAGTTTTAGAATTCTTTCACGTTAGTAGTAACAGTCAACTAATTAGATGCAGTTGGATCTAAGGGGGGTAAAGTTCCCCAGAGTGGCACCCTTAGGTGCTGAGTTCGAGTCTCACTCCTCTATAACTGTAGCATTGTTAAAAAAAAAAAATTAATAATAATTAAATGGAGTTGACTGAAAGTTGACTTGAAAATCTGAAGGGGTTTTTTACAATTTCTAAAATCATAGGGTGAAGTGTAATAAATGCAAATCTCAAGGGTAATTTGTGTGATTTTCCCTTCTTTTAAAGATATCTAGCTTCTAAAAAATTGTTTCTTCCCAAGAGTTATTGCTATAGATGGGAAAGAGCAGACAGTCCTGAAGTAATGTGGCATGTAACTACTGAAAATTGAGAAATATCAAAGGAAAGATTATTGCAATGGGCATATAAGGGGGATAGATAATAATAAATCCTTTGGGAGCGATTAGAAGTCATTTTTCCCTCTTGTCATTTCTAGTTACACCCATGACCCATGGTAGATTTCTCGTCGGTGAAATGCAATAAGTAAGTGAAAAAAGGCATTTCGTGGTTGTTGAACATATACTAGTTTTTTTCTGATTTCTATGATGTATTTCTCAATTTCTGATTTATCTGTGCATGATTTGTTCACTAAATTCCTGCTATTATGTTTTTAAATGCAGAGATGTGTCCTACAATGAACTATCTGGAAATTTACCTTCATGGGTAACACCAAATTCGCAAGTGTATGTCTATGAAATCATGATGCATGATTGTTTATAATCTTCATTGTCATCGCTTGGCAGATTGCTCTGAAGGACTAGGCCTGTTGTTAGTTGTATAAACTTTCATTTCTTTTCTAGTTTTCTTACACCTTATTGATGTGCAGGGCTATAATATGATTAGTATTCATCAAATGTTACTGTTGATTAAACAAAATTATTGCTTGTAATTTTCACCTAGGATCAACCTATAAGGAAGAGAAATATGTGTAACAGTACCACACTTGTAAGTGTTGCTATGGCAATGTGATAATAACATAGCAAGGAGCAAGCTTGTAGTTTTGCACGTTCATTTGTTTCTGAGATCCCATTCCAACTATCGTTATACAACCTGAAAAGTGAAAACCAAACTCATGCCAGCACAATGGTTCATGGGTGTACTCTTTCCTGTTTAAGCATACGGAAGTTAAAAATGGCAGATATTGCTTAAGCTGTAGGATTCTGATCAATGCAATAAAATAAATAATAATAGCTAGTTATTTATTCTAAAATAGCTCCTCTTTCCTTAAAAAATAATAATTCTGAGTTTGCTTTCTTAATTTTCATCTTTGAAAATATTACCATTGACGTTTTTGAATTATACTACAGGAATTTAGTGGCCAACAACTTCACATTGGATAGCACAAACAGAAAGTGAGTCATTTTGTTTTCATTTCTTTTTCCATATTGCCAGTCTTGGGAGATAGCATGGGTGCTAGGCAAAGTGACCACATTTCTCTTACTGCAGCTCAATGCATTCATTTTGAAATTTACATTGTAAATAAAGAAATTTAATGCTAATTCTTTGAGCTTCCAGTGTTTTGCCAGGATTATATTGTCTGCAGAGAGACTTTCCTTGCAACAGGGGTAGTCCACGTTGTAAGTCACTTTGCATTGTAGTAGTTTCTGTCTTTATTTGGCTTCTTGCACAATTTCGTTTTGCCACTACATTTTACCAAATTTCTTGGCAAATTCATATATTTGGTTGGGCAATGCTAAACGTAGAGTAATGAGGGCTGCTTTGAAGAAATTGATAGGGTGAATGGGAGGTTTTTGCCCATGCATCCCTTTAGATTTAGTTTTTAAAAGTATTGGAGTTTGTCCCTCTCCTTCTTGTAGTTGCCCTCCACTTCCTCACTACATAAATTCTGGCTTTACCCCTCTTGGCTACATGCATATTCATTCAACCAATACATTTTATGGATTTCAAAATTAACTTCTTGTGGGATACTAAATTGAAAAGTGCCAATACTTTCCCTATAGTTAAAGTTGAAGGGGAAACATAATCAAGAGGTTTAGGCAAATACCTACATAAGTAAAATTAAAAAGAATTTTTATTTGTATGCACCAAATCTAGTACTTGCCATCTCGAGCGTTGTTAAAATGAAATGAAGCCTTGTTTTCAGAGAGAGAGAGAGAAGTGTCTGCTATTTTTCTGTTATTCTTTGAGATTGTTAGATGTTCATCACCTGAGTAGCTTCGAGATCTTCCTTCATGTCCAGCATCTTAATGGAAAGCTTGTGGTTTCCTTATTGAAAAGTATTAGTTGAAAACTCAACTATTAAACTTCATAGTCATATCTTCAATACATATGATGATAAATGACTGCTGGTTTTATATTTATGTTCAAAGATGCCAACTTTGCAATTAAATGTGGTGGTCCGGCGAGGAGATCTGCTGAGGGAATATTGTACGAGGCTGAAAATTCTACTTCCCTTGGCCCGGCATCGTATTTTATGGTTAGTACAGAAAAATGGGCAGTCAGCAATGTGGGGATTTTTTCCGACAGAAGTAATCCAATATATACCGAGAACACCTTGGCACAAATTAGGAGCACCAGCACTCCAGAGCTTTTCCAGACTTCAAGGATGTCTCCGGCTTCACTTAGATACTATGGCTTAGGACTAGAGAATGGAAATTACACTGTAAGTCTGCTATTTGCGGAGACTATATTTAGTGATAGAAGCACACGTACATGGAAGAGTCTTGGGAGGCGTGTTTTTGATATTTACATTCAGGTAATTATGCAACAAAACTCATCATTTAATGTTGTTAGTCTGAAGCCTGCTCTTTCCCCTTGCATTTAGTTCTAGTATTGGAGTTATACGAAATTATGCTGATACTAAGACAATTGTTTGAAATTCCGCGTGACTGGTTCTTCAGGGGACTCTCCAACTGAAGGACTTTGATATATCAAAGGAGGCAGGCGGGGTTGAAATAGCAGTCCAGAAGAATTTCAATGCTACTGTAACCCAGAATTATCTTGAAATTCATCTATTTTGGGCTGGGAAGGGTACATGCTGCATTCCTGTGCAAGGCGATTATGGACCATTGATTTCAGCCCTCAGTGTTGCTTCAAGTAATAAACCTAAGTCAAATGATTATTACACATATTATATAGATAAATATACATGAATTTCTTTTCCCTCTTTCAAATACAAGACGTTTAAATACCCTTCTCTACTGCTATGGACCAGCGATAAGTAATTTATATCTGTTTTGCTCAGATTTTACACCTTCTGTTAGTGGACTACCTCCAACAACTCAATCAAGGAAAAACAGGACTGGGTTGATTGTTGGTGTTGCAGTTCCTGTTGGAGTTATCAGCATAATATTGTTACTTTCTATTTTATACTGGAAAAAGAAAGGGTCACATGTTGAGGATGAGGAAGGTAAATGCGCATATTAACTCCAAAACTTGTACTGTTGCTGTTATTACTGTTCTTTTTTATTATTTAAATGAACACATACAAGGGGATACATGCATATTTTAAACATACTTTACTCAACATCATACTGCAGTTGTAAGAGTCCAAGAAGACCAATAAGCCCAAGTCCACAAGCGTACTCTTGTGTATTGCAAGATGATGGTGATGATAATAACAAAACTTATACGACGACAACAATAACACTATGAAAATAATAATAACAATAATTGAACCTGAGAAAATATATTAATGTCAATGAACTCAGTTCCCCATTCACAACTACTAAATTTGGGTAATGATTGGTGTTTTGAAATGCTGGATACTAGGTTGTGTAAGAAAACTTGTAAATGTATCATGTTTGAAGTCCTAATATCTTGTACTCGAGTATAGTTAAGCACTTATTGTAATTAATAAGATAATAAGCATGACTGATCTCATTTCTTCTGATGGCACTGAGAAGAATTAGATCGAGCATACCTCAGTTTTTTTTAATGCTATTACCTTGATGATAGGTAATTTATGGAACTGAAAACTGGTAGTATGCAAGGTATTATCCCAAGTTAGATTCTGTACCCAAGACTGACCTCCTTTCTTCTGATGGCACTTACAAGAATTAGATTGAGTATACCTCACAGTTGTTTTTAATGCTATTACCTTGATGACCTTATTATGTTTTTGTTGCATGATTGTGCAGACCTTCTTGGAATTGGCCCTCGACCAAACACTTACACTTATGCTGAGTTGAGAACTGCAACAGGAGATTTCAGTCCTTCAAACAAGTTGGGAGAGGGTGGATTCGGACCTGTTTATAAGGTATTCTATGTTTTACATCAAAGTTAGATGATGCATGATTCTTGCTCAACAACTTGACGCGAAGATTGGGTATTTTTTTAGTTCTCCCATTTTAATGGAATAAAAGGAGGATTTTTTTTGTGTCAACTGAATTTTATTATTTTCTAGGGAACATTAAATGATGGGAGGATAGTGGCCGTGAAGCAACTTTCAGTAGGATCACATCAAGGGAAAAGTCAGTTTATAGCTGAAATTGCTACCATTTCTGCTGTGCAACATAGAAACCTTGTTAAGCTGTATGGATGCTGCATTGAAGGAAGTAGAAGGCTTTTGGTTTATGAATATCTCGAGCACAAGAGCCTTGACCAGGCACTTTTTGGTATGGAGACCAATAATTGTAAAAATTCAATTTCTTTGGCTATAATCAACTTTTGTCTTTAAAAATGAAATAAAGCGAACAAGGGCGAGGGTGTCTTCCTGATAATTTTTAAGTGGTTTTTATTTCATGTAATTTAACTCATAATTTTTTGTTTTATTTTGTGATAGACATTTCTATCATTAATCCTATATTTGTAATCATGTAATCATTCAAAAATCCTTGAAGTGTTATGTTTCCTTTTTTGTTATCGTCTATCTGCATTCTTCCTTGTTAAATCTGAATAATTCTTGCAGGGAATGATAATTTGCATCTTGACTGGCCAACACGCTTCAGTATATGCTTAGGAACAGCAAGAGGACTAGCTTATCTCCATGAAGAATCAAGGCCTAGAATTGTACACCGAGATGTCAAAGCTAGCAATATTCTGCTTGATGCTGACCTCTCCCCCAAAATATCAGATTTTGGATTGGCCAAACTGTATGATGACAAGAAAACCCATATCAGTACCCGCATTGCTGGGACTATGTAAGCTCATTGGATCATCCTTTTTTTCATTTAAGCATTACTATTCGTACGTTGGTTGTTTCATATATTTGTGTTACGGTGTTAACCTAAACACAAATACATACGCATATGCATTACAAAAGAGGTTTATTTAGTCGTGTAAGTTTTCACTTACATCAATAGTTGTCATCACCCTATGTTAGTTGGACATGATAGATATTTGATTGCATTGTATTTTCCTTCTAATGACATATATGAAACACAATCGATTTCAAAGTTTCAGTATGGGTGTCAATTGCCACACCATTATATTTGGATTCCCCAAACCTGCATAAAGCTTGCTCGCTAATCCGCCAAACCACCAAACCTGTAGTTGACCTCAACTAAGCCTCTTTCACTTGATTCTACAGTGGCTATCTAGCACCAGAGTATGCTATGCGAGGGCATCTGACGGAAAAGGCAGATGTGTTTGGATTTGGGGTTGTTTGTCTAGAGATCCTCAGTGGGAGATCCAACTCTGATGATAGCTTGGACAGCGAAAGAAAATATCTTCTTGAATGGGTATGGCAGGAGAATTATCATTTACTTACTAGAAAAGATTAAATGGAATTTTCCATGGATACCATGGTTAAAGAGGCAATTTCTTTCCTACACACTTACCTAAATGATTTTTTCAGTCTTGGAATCTACATGAAAACAACCAAAGTCTGGATCTTGTGGATTCAACTCTGGAAGTGTTTGACGAAAATGAAGCCATGCGGTTGATAGGAGTGGCCCTTTTGTGTACTCAAGCATCACCAATGATCAGGCCACCCATGTCCCGTGTCATTGCCATGCTTGCTGGAGACATTGAAGTGAGCACCACTACAACAAAGCCAAGTTATTTGACAGATTGGGATTTCAAAGATATAACTGATAGCTTTTTGGATGGAGGAACTCCATCATCAGCTCCATCCAAGAGTAGTAGCCTCCTACTAGACAATAAAGTCAATAATCCATCCGATACGAACACTAATGCAGTGCCCTCTCCAATTAATTTGACTGAGACAATGCTCCATGAAATCATTGGTGAAGGAAGGTGAGGCATGCTTATCACTACAACAGTTTCGTGTATTTGTCAATGCTTCATCCACCTGTATGCATAAAGATGGTACAACTTGAACCTTCAAGTTTTCTCGTGTACATGTAATAACCAATATTTGTTTTACTGTCTTCTTATTCTTCATGCAATTTTGCTACTGTACACATTTGTGTAAATGTTTGAGTCATCTATACACATTTATGTAATTAGCAATTTCGCTACTCTACTCTATACGTTTGCTTTGTTTGTGGGCTCACGATTTTAAAACATGTTTTAGCTGTTGTAGAAAGGGAAACAAGTTGAATTGCACATCATACAGACTGATAACCAGGCTATAAAAGTACTAGTATCACCCTCTTTTGAAGTGTAACTCTGCTTTGTCTGCTGTTTAGTTAGCTTCCTATACATGTGATCAAAATGTCTCACATTTTATCAACTTTAGTTAAGCTCTTCAATAGTGTTGCTTATAGACCCTACTGCACAAAGCATGAATAATATTGTATTCATTATCACCTTAAATCCCCTTCCATTTTTAATACCTTGGCATCATTTTGAGATGCTAACTGAGTCCCTCTGCCAAAAAATAAAATAGTAATAGTTACATAATATGCAACACCATTATTTGAAATTTCTATTGTTGAAAACTGATGCCTTAGCCTGATGCTAATGTGGGAATACTACAACATGAATATCAAAGTTCAAATCTCATTAGCATTGTTAGTAATCAATCACAGGTAGATTATTTGTCTATGTAATAAAATAAAGCTTTCCTGAAAACATAAAACACAACAACCTATATTATTTGGAGGTGTGATCAAACAATTTATCTTATAATACGTATTTTGATCACGGTAAATCTATTTATTTATGTTTTAGTCATAGTAAATATGTTGAAATATATTTTAACTACCCACTTATATTTTAAATTATAATAAAAGAAATATTGTACATGCTTGGCCATGCTTTGTATGGATTGCCCTAAAATATGGATAAAAATTTGAAAGGGTCTTTCAATCGCACCTGTAAAATGAAATAATAATATTATTTAAACTTAATTTGTTAATATAATTTATTGATTTAATTTATTACAGTCATTGGATGGGAAGCGAGTCCCATCAAATGCTATGTCTCACTGTAAATTTAATGATTACAAATGATTAAGTCATAAAATTAAGTTTAAATAGCATTGCTAAAAAAAATCTCCCTCGCTCGCGAAGGTCAAACTCATCAACTCAAGCAGGGGTGGATTTGCTAAAAAATTTTGGGACCTAGGTAAAATTTTGAAAATTTCAAAAAATTTTGAATCTTGCCCCCAATGAAATTTTTATAAAGTATAGAGTGAATTAGTGTAATTTTTAAACCATTAAAACAAAACTTTAGCGGCCTAACCCACACTTTCCACTTCTTTTACTCGTCTTCTTTATTCAAACTTCGGTTACTGTCATTTCTTCACTAACCTTCTCTTCTTTTGGTTTATTGGTTACTTCCTTTAGCATATTCATCAACAAATCGACATACTTTATTGTTGGCTCCTGTTAAGTTCTCATTAAATTGCAACGCCGGTCACAAGATACTCTTTAGAGTGTTGACATTAATATTCAAAAATTAAGTTTGAAATTTTTAAAATTATTTAGAATTTGCCCCAATTGAAAAGTTAACCAAATAAAAAATTAGAGGCAAATTTATACAAATAAAGATATACTAAAATTGAATTTGATTTTGATCCAATATGGTTTATATATACATGGCATACACATATATACAAATATATTAATTAAAGTTGAGTGATTATTTAACGAAATTGTATTGAAATTAAAATATAATTTATGAAATTCAGCTCCCATT
Organism: Ilex paraguariensis; assembly: GCA_963454935.2. Classification (NCBI taxonomy): domain Eukaryota; kingdom Viridiplantae; phylum Streptophyta; class Magnoliopsida; order Aquifoliales; family Aquifoliaceae; genus Ilex; species Ilex paraguariensis. The sequence continues at coordinate 67,043 of CAUOFW020001061.1, read as the reverse complement.
TAATTATTTAGATTATATTGACTTTTATGTTATCCAATAATTCGAATATGAAATATCATAAGTAAATTCGTTAGATAGTCAGATCCAATTTCGGATCAATCGAAATCCTTTCCAAATTCGACCGTTGATAAGTCTTCTAGCTGTTTATTGTGAGACACAACAAGTATTGATGCTTGTTGTCCAACTGTTTTTTTCAACATAATGGTTGCCCCCATTATGAAAAATTCCTCACTCCGCCCTGAATTCAAAGACATCTTGACTTTTGTTTTTTCTTCTTTGAACCTAAACTCTTTCTAAGGAGAATTACATTTTGAACCTCTCAACTATGATCAAGATTTTGCTTTGCCCAATTAATTGTTGAGTTTGGCAAATTGTTCTCTAAACTATTTTTTTGGTACATGTTCTCTAAACTATTTGAATTGGTTTCAAAGTATTCTAAAACAAAGCATCTGTTATGCTTTGGACAGATTGGGACAAAACGCAAAAAAAAAAATCATACTCCAAGGGCAACTTAAAACATGTGAGAAAATTATAGATAAGAGGGAATGCGAGACAAAGGCCACAATAGATGTGATAAAAGTATAATTTTTTATTTTGTCGTTCCATTCACGGGGATTTGACCTTGGAGCTTCAAGGACATTCTTATGGTTTTAGCACTCCCTTGAGTGAGATAATTCTTCACACTTTGAGTTCGTACGTTGTGTTTTTCTGACAAGTTTTTTAAAGAATACTTAATAAAGAAATACTAAACAATATATTATACTACTTCATCATGGATGAGGTTTGAATCTTAACCCTTATTTCTTAGTAATCACATCTTTATCTCTGGACAAAAATATCAGTTTTAATATGTTTATATCTACGTAATAACGTACAAAGATTAAAGACATAAAAAATAATTTTTATTTTTTATGGTTAAGATCATTTTAAATTTTACTTTAAAATTAATCTAACGACTAATATTAACTCTCAAAATATAATAAGGAAAATAGACCCCTTAATTATGTGGTTGAGATGACTTTTTAAACAAAAAAAAATGTTTTGAACAACTTATTTTAATGACTTCCAGATAAGTCAAAAATAGTTTTACTACTTTAAAATCACTTATCTATAAAACACTTCATTGCCACCACCATCGTTACCACCCCCCCACCGTCGCCGCTGCCACCACCACTACTGATTGCTACCATCGCCATCCACCTTCACCATCCACTATTATAATTATCTCATTCTTATATTTATTACCATTACCACCGTCATCTTATCACCACTATCGCCCACCGCCACCGCCACCGCCACCACCACCATCATTGTCCATCATCACCCACCGCCACCTAGTACCACAACCCACCATCACCTGTCGTTGCCCACCTTCATCGTCACCCACTATCACCCACCCCCACCATATCTACGAGAACCACCCGTCATCGCCCACCATCGCTACCATCCACTACAATCCACCCCACCACATCTACCAGCACCACCGCCATTCGCCATCACCCATCGCTATCGTCGCTCACAAGCACCCTTCATCGCCCAGCACTCTCACAAACCATCACCATCGTTACCACCCACCACTGCCACCACCACCACCATCCTCGCCCTATCACCACCACTGCCAACCACTATGAGTGTCGCCCATCATCACCCACACCCATCACCACTACCGCCGTCATCCATGACTGTCACTACCACCATCGTTACCTAAAACTCATCACCACCATTGTTGTTGTCACCCACAGCTGCCACCACCACTATGGTTGTCACCGCCCATCAAAGTCATCTTTGTTTCCCACCACTACCACTACCATCGTTCACCCAAATTACAATCGGTGCTTAAATTATTTTTTCTCTCTTTTATATTTGTTATTTAATTTTGGGTGTGAATATAAATATATTTATGATTGACAATTTTTTTTATTATTTTGTGCGTTCAGACAGGGACAATAGCTAATTTTTAGATAAAACAGTAAAAAAGATTTAACATCAAAACTCCTAGGAATATTGTCGATCGGGAAACCTTGTCATTCACCCATTGTTATAAATAACATTAAACTGTTTATTTAACATAACGGCAAGTCACGGTTACATAGAATTTTTTTTTTCTTCTAAAAAAGGAAACTGAACAAGTAACTGTTATGGTTGACCCGGATGATGACTCGACTTGAAATAATGTTACATGGTTTTTAATAAAAAATTTTCTAAGGCTTAGTCTATGGAGCGAAGGCTTGGTCCAATGCAAGTCATATAAAATCTGTTTCTTTTGGGTGATTAGGGTTGATTGATTCTGTACGGCCGCCGCTCTGTCTGTAATCGTCCTTGAGAATAGTGAAATCCCTGCAGCTTCGTAGGCAAATTACCGAACCATGTAAATATTGTCTTTGTGCGTGTGATTTTTTTTTTTGGCGTGTGTTTCTCTATTGTTGTTTCTCACAGGTTTGAGAATTTCATGTGAATTCCTTAACAACTGGTATCAGAGCCTGATTTAGGGTTGAGTGGGAGCAATGGCAGAGGAAGCAGGAAAGGCGTCTGGAATAGAAAAGTTCGATGACACAGACTTTGGATTCTAGATGATACAAATCGAGGATTATCTTTATGGGAAGAAGTTGCATCTATTGCTTCTAGGGGAAAAACCTGTGACTATGAAGGATGAAGATTGGACTCTTCTGAATAGACAAGTGCTGGGAGTTATCAGGTTAACTCTGTCTAGGTCTGTTGCGCACAATGTTGTAAAGGAGAAGACTACAACAGATTTGATGAAGGCTTTGTCTGGTATGTATGAAAAGCCGTCTGCAAACAACAAGGTGCATCTGATGACGAAACTGTTCAATTTGAAGATGAAAAAGAACGCATCAGTAGCACAACATCTGAACGAGTTTAAAACTATCACAAATCAATTATCATCTGTAGAAATTGTTTTTGATGATGAGATTCGTGCACTGATCGTTTTAGCTTCCCTGCCAAACAGTTGGGAGGCAATGAGGATGACAGTAAGCAATTCTATAGGAAAGAAAAACTGAAGTACAATGACATACGAGATTTAATTCTGGCCGAGGAGATTCATAGAAAAGATGCAGGTGAAACCTTAAGATCTGGTTCTACACTAAACCTTTAGACAAGAGGTAGAGGTAATGACAAAAATTCAAATCGGGGCAGATCAAAATCTAGAAATTCTAATCAGAACAGAAGTAAATCTAAATCAGACTAACAAGCAAAATGCTGAAATTGTGGAAAAATGGGTCACTTTAAGAGGCAATACAAAAGTCTTAAGAAGAAGAATGAAGATGATTCTGCTAATGCTGTAACGGAAGAGGTACAGGGTGCATGACTTCTTGCAGTAGACAGTCCACTTGATGATTGGGTTTTGGACTCAGGAGCTTCGTTTCATACTACACACCAAGAAATCATACAGAACTATGTTGTAGGTGATTTTGGTAAGGTGTATTTGGCTGATGGTACAATCTTGGATGTTATGGGTATGGGAAACATCCGAATATTATTGTCCAATGGGTCTGTTTGGTTACTGGAGAAGGTTTTACATATTCCTGACCTGAGGAGGAATCTAATTTCTGTTGGAAAACTTGATGATGAAGGGCATGCTATACTGTTTGTTGGTGGTACTTGGAAGATCACAAAGGGAGCTAGAGTATTGGCTCGTGGAAAGAAGAGTGGTACTCTATATATGACCTCAAGTCCAAGAAACACAATTGCAGTCGCCGAAACAAGTACTGACACAAGCTTATGGCACCGCAGACTTGGTCACATGAGTGAGAAAGGGATAAAGATGCTGTTGTCAAAGGGAAAACTACCAGAATTAAAGTCTGTTGATTTTGACATGTGTGAAAGCTGCAGCTTAGGAAAGCAGAAAAAGGTGAGCATCTTGAAAACTGGTAGAACACCAAAGGCTGAAAAATTGGAGTTAGTACACACGAATTTGTGGGGGCCTTCTCCGGTTGCATCCCTTAGGGGTTCAGGGTATTACATCACTTTCATTGATGACTCAAGCAGAAAGGTATGGGTTTATTTTATGAAAAATAAATCTGATGTATTTTATACTTTTAAGAAGTGGAAGGCTATGGTTGAGATAGAAACATGTTTGAAAGTAAAATGTTTGAGGTCAGACAATGGAAGAGAGTACATAGATGGAGGGTTCAGGAAGTATTGTGCTGCACATGGAATTAGGATGGAGAAAACCATTCTTGGGATACCACAGCAAAATGGTGTGGTTGAGCGCATGAATAGAACTCTCAATGAGCGTGCTAGGAGTATGAGGTTGTATGCTGGACTACCAAAGACTTTTTGGGCTGATGCTGTTTGTACTGCAGCTTACCTGATAAACCAAGGACCTTCAGTTCCCATGGAGTTCAGACTTCCTAAAGAGGTATGGAGTGGTAACGAAGTAAAGTTTTCCCATTTAAAAGTTTTTGGTTGTGTTTCATATGTTCATATTGATTCTGATGCTCCTACTAAACTTGATGCAAAGTCTAGAATATGTTTTTTCATTGGTTATGGTGATGAGAAATTTGACTATCATTTTTGGGATGAACATAATAGAAAAATCATTAGAAGTAGAAATGTGATATTTAATGAACAGGTTATGTACAAGGACAGGTCAACTGTAGTGTCAGATGTCACAGAGATAGATCAGAAGAAATCTAAGTTTGTCAACTTAGATGAATTGACTGAAAGTACTGTCCTGAAAAGGGGTGAAGAAGATAAGGAGAATGTAGAATCACAGGTAGATCAGAGTACACCTGTAGCTGATGTCCGTAGATCTTCCAGGATCATTAAACCTCCACAGTGTTATTCACCCACTTTAAATTACCTTCTGTTGACTGATGGTGGTGAGCCAGAGTGTTATGATGAAGCCTTGCAGGATGAAAATTCAAGCAAGTGGAAGTTAGCCATGAATGATGAGATAGAGTCCTTGTTGGGGAATCAAGAATGAGTTATACAGAATTAAGAATGAGCATGATGGTAGCAAGAGTTATAAAGCCAGATTAGTTGTCAAAGGGTTCCAGCAGAAGAAGGGCTTTGACTTCTCAAAAATATTTTCTCCAGTTGTGAAGATGACGACAATTAGACTGGTATTGGGAATGGTGGCTGCAGAAAACCTACATCTTGAGCAGTAGATGTGAAGATGACATTCCTTCATGGTGACTTGGAGGAAGACGTTTACATGATTCAGCCAGAAGGGTTCATTGTTTAGGGACAAGAGAATCTAGTCTGCAAACTAAGAAAAAGCTTGTATGGCCTAAAACAAGCTCCAAGACAGTGGTACAAGAAATTTGACAGTTTTATGCACAGAACTGGGTTCAAGAGATGTGAAACTGATCATTGTTGTTATGTTAAGTTCTTTGGCAATTCTTACATCATTTTATTGTTATATGTAGATGATATGCTAATTGTAGGGTCTAGCATTGAGGAGATTAACAATCTGAAGAATTAGTTATCAAAACACTTTGCAATGAAGGATTTGGGAGCTGCAAAACAAATTCTTGGTATGAGAATCATCAGAGATAGAGTCAAGGGCACGTTGAAATTGTCGCAGGCCGAGTATGTGAAAAAGGTACTCAGTAGATTCAACATGGATCAAACCAAACCACTGCACACCATTGGGTAGTCATTTCAGACTCAGCAAAGATCATTCACCCAAGACAGAGGAGGAACATGAGCACATAAGTAAGGTTCCTTAAGCTTCAGCTATTGGTTTACTTATGTACACTATGGTTTGCACAAGACTGGACATTGCCCATGCAGTGGCAGTTGTGAGTAGATACATGAGCAACCCAGGAAGACAACATTGGGAGGCTGTGAAGTGGATTCTGAGGTACCTGAAAGGTTCCTCAGAAGCATGCTTGTGTTACTCCAGAGATAGTTTGGAGTTATAGAGTTTTGTTGATGCCGACTTGGCAGGAGACACTAATAGTAGGAAGAGCACAGCCGGTTTTGTTTACACCTTGGGTGGTACTGCCGTGTCTTGAGGTTCTAACCTGCAGAAAATAGTATCCCTTTCTACTACAAATGCCGAGTATGTTGCAGTGTCAAAGGCTTCAAAGGAGATGATTTGGTTACAGAGTTTCTTGGAGGAACTGGGTTAAAAGAAATAGAAGGGTACTATTTACAGTGATAGTCAGAGTGCCATATTTCTTGCCAAGAATTTGGCATTTCATTCCAGGACGAAGCACATTCAGATCAGGTATTATTTCATACGGTCCTTGCTTGATGATGGTCAGTTGATACTTGAGAAGATCTGTGGAACTAAGAACCCGACAAACATGTTGACTAAGGGTGTCACTATTAAGAAACTGAAGCTGTGTGTAGCTTCAGTTGGCCTTCTAGCTTGAGGACATGAAGATGAGTTGCAGGGATGAGGGACTATTCTTGGGAGGGTTGCAATTGATGTTGGTGATAGAACTAGTCTCCAAGTGGGAGATTTGTTGGGCTTTTGTGGAGTCTAGTTTATGGTTGACCCGGATGATGACTCGACCCGAAATAATGTTGCGTGATTTTTAATGAAAAAATTTCTGAGGCTTAGTCCATGCAGCGGCCCAAGCCGTAGCGCTCATGGACAAGCCTCGTGGGGGTTGCCACCAAGGTAAATTTTTGGGGGCTTGTTTGTTTGTAGCCCGATGCAAGCCATATAAAACCTGTTTCTTTGGGTGATTAGGGTTGATTGATTCTGTATGGTTGCCGCCCTCTCTGTAATCGGTCTTTAGAATAGTGAAATCCCTACAGCATCGTGGACGTAGGCAAATTGTCGAACCACGTAAATATTGTCTTGTGCATGTGATTGTTTTTTTTTTGCGTGTGTTTTCTCTATTATTGTTTTTCACAGGTTTAGAAATTTCATGTGAATTTCCTAACATCTTCCACTCAAACCATGAAACGTAATGTCATAAATGTTGTGACTTCATATAATACTTCTATGGATAAGGCTAAATTATTTTTATAGTTGGTTTTGATTCGTAATTATTGATAAAAAAATAATAAAAAAAATAATGAAATAAGTAATTGTATACTTATCATAATGTAATAGATTAAAAAATGACATGTGAATGGTCATGTTGGCATCAAAGTAGAGAGTTGTACTCATGAAAAAAGTAGTCACGACTAAGTTCACCATGAAGTCCAAGTTCAAGATGGCCTTACCATCACGGTTGAAAGCTCGAGGAGCCCATTCATCTCTCAAAGCTGGAGGGGGCAGCGGGGGTGGGGCCATGGTGTTAGGGGAGCTTGTATTTGGATTTGAGGAGTGATTTATGTTTGGGGGCAATCTTAATGGATCACTTAGTCTAAATCCCCTTGGCTTCATCCATTTCTCGATGATTAATAGGGGGAATTTGCTCAATTTGAATCGGTGGGGGATGGTGTTGATGGTGATATCCAGCCTTGACAATCGCCTAATAAGATTCATTAGGTGCAGGGTAGCCAGCCTGCATGGAAGCATCCAAGGCATCAAGGCTATTCATAGAGATCCTAACTGCACGAGACATGTCAGAGTTGGAAAAATTATCTGAAGAACTAGAATTGGGGGGAAGCTCAGCTTTGAAATCCACACGGTCTTAATCATTATACTCTTCTAAGTTCAATTCACTCGAAGTATCCTCAACCCAAACTATAGGATTGAAAGTGATAGGAAGCTGAGCAAATTTCCTATAGCTAGGTGTATAGATTAGCAAAATATGGGCCACCTGGGCAAGGTTATCTGGGTTCTGGTGCCTCCAAACAGTAACGAGGTCTTCAAAATCAACTAAAGAACGTAAGTGTTAAGCAGTGTCTTCCTTTATGCCTTCCTCTGTAGAAAAGAATAAGGATTCAATAACCATATTGGCACTGAATAGAGACTACAAATCAAAAGGCAAAGAGAAGGCCAAGGCAACCAATTCACCTGACTCCCGCATCACTTTAGGGGCAATAGAGTCCAAGGTACTCAGGTCCTTCGCCCCTCTCCCATTGGCCGCCGACTATAATCAGGTCTTGTATGTATCCTTTGTCGGAATCAGGTAGGTGAGTGACAAGATACATGGCGGGATCCTGAGCTTTGAGAAAATACTTTTTCCCGTGGTTGGTCCACATGATGTCATATCAAATAAAGATCTCATCTATCCCCAAATTAACATTGAGATGGGCGTTTGGAGCAACCACCCCCTTGACTATTCTAAAGAGGTTCACACAACACTGCTTGGGGAAGAGCTGAAAGTGCATAAGGAACCTGAGCCAAAGGTGAGATAGGGGAAATATAATTCCCCCTTCCATGATCAACTTAGTGTGAAAAACCATCAAGTAAAGAGAGCTTATAGTGGGACTATGAAGGTCAACCTCGAATTTAATCACCTATATAGAGGTTGGGATGCAATATTTTGCTCTAAAATTCATATTCTAGTAGTTATTATCCACTTGGGTTTTCCTAGGTTTACCTTTTGAGGAGCCATGTCTGAGCTCATCATTCAACACATTTCTCCTAAGGGTCCTTGAAATATAGAATAGGGAGAAAGAATAAAGAAAGGAGAAAAAGTGGGAAGAAAGGAGTAAGGTAGTGAACTTACTGAATAAAGGTGCTCAAGATGAACTTACTGAATGAAGGTGCTCGAGATGACTTCGGAAGCAAGAACACCTCAGGTAGAGAGAAGACATTGCAAACCTTCAAAGATTCAAATGGATTAGAAGCTTGGAAAAGCCCCTGCTATTTATACTTCCCTCCTAGCATCAGTTATAGAGGAATGTTGCACATTAAACGCAAATTTGGAAAATCAACGACAAATGTGCATGCAACAGTCACGTTAAGGCGGTGAGAATTTATTAGCCTCCAATCCCCCCTAAGCCACATGGCTCGTGTGTGAGGGAATGGAGGTTGGGCCCAATTAACGGGACACAAAGTGATATTCATATCAAAGCTCGACATGTGGAGACAAAAAGTAAAGTACTGAGACATCGAATTGGTCCTGAGGTAATGATCTGAGGAGATTCTCCATACAAATTAAAAGAGATCCACGGGCCCAAGCATTTAACACTGCGCAACGATGTGGCTCCACTGTGACGTGATGTACCATAGAAATTATTACACACATTAGCCAGTTATATCAAGACTGCACTGCAATCCCATGAGATCTGGATATAGGCATATCCATGACTGACGCCTATCTCTTGGGGGATAGTGTATTTAATGATTGGGAGTAAAATGATGAGTACTCGACGTAGCTCAATAAATAACTTACAGAAATCATTAAATGCCGAGGGGATGTGCATTGGGTGCTCGACACCCCAAGATAGCTAATCATTACAATATCAGATCCCGAGCTAATGCCGAACTTCCACAAGCCTAGTAAGTGCACGACTCGAGGAGGGTATAGCTCAGTGATGAGTGTGCCTATGAAGCTCCCCTCAGCCAACATGATGGGACGCCTATGCCATTACATCACCCTATTAGAAGGTATAAATACCCCACTAATTGGGATCTCAGGTACGTATTCGTGAGTAATCTAGCATTATAAAAGCCTTATCCTCCCTTTGAGCTCTTACTAAATTAAGTATCAGAGGGGATAAGCCGAACGTGTCTCCAGTCCTCTTCTTGACTCTGTTCTTTATCGTAGGAACCAGTCATTCAGTATTGACCGTGGACCAGCTATCTCAATTTATTGCAGGAATAACTAGGAGTTCTTTGTCAACCCGTTGATCACCCATCAATCTGCGAAAATACCCGTAAATACTGCATAACCTGACACCGGGATCACAATAATCAAAGTTTTGGGCAGAGTCTCCCTTGTACCGGGCACTCCCAAACGCATATCCGTTATACATTTAATCACATAAACCATCCGAGATCCAATATACTACAATTTATACTCCATTATTATCTATGTACATCATTAGAATTAAAGGACACAAAGCTCAAAAGCATGGCAAAGCATTCTTCAAATTTGAGATTTTTGGAATTCCTACTGGTAGGTTTGTCATTGTTCTACCGGTAGGTTTTCCCTATTGAAAAAGTTCTACCATTAGGTTTTATATCGTCCTATCGGTAACTTTTCCCTACAGGAAAAGTTCTACCAGTAGGTTTATCATCATTCTACCAGTAGGTTTTGACTATTTTCATCATTTTTCAATTCCAATTCATTCCAACCCAGTCCATATCAACTCAATTCATGTAAAATGAAGTTTTTCATATAAAACCTGGTTCATACAAGTTATGTTACAATCATTTCCATAGATTTACATGCCAAAAATCAAATTTCATAAATATTTTACAAAATATGGTTTAAAAGTCACAAGTCGGCTATTCTTCATCCTTGAGGGCCCGACTGAGAGTCGTCCACCGATGTGTACCCTGCATTGAAATATTTTCCCATAAAGGGTGAGCCACACAACAAGCAACAACATTCCAATCAAGATTATGCAATTAAATGTTGGAAATCACCATGCCATGTCATGATATGAGATGAGACTCATTCATGCACTCAACCCGTGCCTTTACCGGCTCCCTTACACATGCAATGCTATGTTATAAAATCAGGCATTGTAAGCCCTTGTCATTGATGTTGCACATCCAATGGCCTTTCAAAAATAAACCATGTGTCGGTTATTGGGTATTCAGATTTTGGAATATCAACGATGATTCCGTACATCATTACACTTTTTTGGACTTCCACCGACGGAAGTGTATAAACCAGTAACCGGGTCTTGCACCCGAGGGAGTATTTAGCCCTTCTTGCTATACCCAACACAAGTTTTTCATGCAACCGTGCAACTCTGTCAGACCTTGGTCCGACTATACCGAGCCCACTTATCAACCATCAAAAGTGTTGTTTGATTCAAAAATATGAACACACCCACACTCATGTCTAATACCCACGAATGTGATGCCTCCATGCATATGCAATGCAATGCAATGAACAATTGCAATATCAATATCATATTCATATGTAATGAATGTCATGTGAACTATTTCAACCATATTTCATGGCCTATTATATCCAAGGCATATAATTTTCATAAATCGTCACAATGTCAATACATCATCTAACATATATCGACATTTTCATCCAACAACAATTTTCCAAGGATTTTATACATAATCTATGTAATAACACACTTAATTTCACATAGGCACAATATAAACACATAGAATGCCCACATAACACCAGTTTCCAAAAAATTACAAGCTAACAATTTTCACATACCAATTCAAGCTAGAATTGATTTTACCCAATTTTAATACCTATTTCATTAATTTTACAACTATAAGCAAGTGTTCAAGATATTTAACAACATACCCATTCCATATCACAACCCTAGATTGAAAATAAACCTAATTAGGATAAAAACTCTACCTCTTGAAGCGTAAAATTAACAGTAGAACCTTCAAGAATACAACCTAAGTCCAAACCCTTGATTTTCGAAAATCTTGCCTCGAAAACTTTGGTGAAATCTGTTCTTTTTGGTACATAGGCGTAGCTCTCATCGAGGAGATCAACTTTTGTTCTTGGCTTGTGTTGATTCAAGCGACGGGAAGGCATAGATCGTAGAGAGAAGTCTTGAACTCTCTCTTTTTTCCCTCTCTTCCCTCTCCAACGTGAAGACCCAGCTGAAATTGGGAAGAAAATCAGATTTTCTCCCCTATTTATACCCTTTAACTGCTTGGTCCACATTTCGCCACATATTCTCCTTTCTCGGGTTCGATTTTTGCCCAAATAGATTAAATTTCGTCCCAGTTCAAGTTAAAAATATTTTTATTTCAACTTGCTTTAAATTATTATCCAATTTTCAAAATTTTATTCTCATGTTTATTTATGAGGTCACCCGACACCCCAATCGCTTCGTAAAACCTGAAAAAATCTGACTGACTCCAAATTCGATAAAAATTGATAGAGTAACTAGATTTCGTGAGAAAAATCCAATGGTGAAGTCCGTTTGATCATCCAAGTTCTAGAAAAATACGGGGTTTCAACCCGCACCGAAGTGACAAATTACCATTTTGCCTATTTTCACAAAAAGTTAAAATTTTTCCTGGTTTTACAAGGCAAATTAGAGAACTTGGGTTAAACTAGAGTTAAAATTAAATTTCAGCCCTATTTTTGTAATTTTAGAATAAAAATTCAATCAACTTCAAATTTTAGCTCGAATTATGTAACTCAGTAATCAAGATCGGATTAAACTCAATTTCATTGTGAGATGCGCAACCCGAGTTAAAGAATTTAAACAAAAGTAGTCCTTGAGTTGAGTGAGTTGCACTGAGTTCAAATTTGATTTGAATCTAAGTTTAAGATTTTATAATTTAGGTAAAGTCTGAGTTGACCTCTTAAGTAGCCTTAATAATCATTGTTGTAACTGTAGAACATACAAAGACGTTACCAGATCAATCAGAGATATAGCCTCTGCAAGTGATGAGCAGGATCATACCAATGTTCTTTGACACAAAAGCATTGTTAAAAGTGATGGCATGTTAGGGCTTAACCAATACTCAAAATTAGATTAAGCAACATTCACTTGGATTGGACATACCTTTTGAAGAGCGGGGGATTGCTGGAAAGCGAAAGAAAAAACTTGTTCAAGAGACAACTGAGAATTTTATGTAAAAAAGACCAACGACGATAAAAGAGGGGAAAGAGTTTGAATTGACTTTTAAGCTTAAAGGATTTCTAAAGGAATGTTAAGGAATATAAATTAGTCTGCAATATAATGTAGCATCTTCCTTACTAAAAGAGTTGCTAAGTCATGCAGCTATCAAAAGGCCGGCCGACTAGCGTAGATTCAGAGCCATAAGGTCGAGCAATAGGACAGGGCATTAGAGCTTAGCTCAGTGCCTAACATCAGTTACTACCAACCAATTAGCTGGAATAGCTAACTTCCTAAGATTGTGATCTTCGTCTGACAAGTGCCTAGGAACAACAGCTATATGCAACCAATCAATGTGGATATCTATTCTTGATTGCAGCTTTCAGTAACAACCGTAATCTATTGCAGACATCAACTAATAATTGTCGAAGCGGACCCAAATCAAGCAACTAATAAAAAATTGCTTAGACATTATATGTATCAATGGTAGCAACAGAATACGAATCCTCCACTAGTGAATCAATCACTTCCCTTACCTCGGTAGAAAAAAAAAACAAAAGTAGGGCCAAGAGCATATCTAATCGGATTCTCACCTCCCTTTAAATTACTCGATGAACGACTACAATTACTCTGACACTGGATCTGTAGCTCAACAGAATCCTCAAGAATCCAAGCACGAAGAAAACAGTTGTAGGCAGCGGAGGATGTGGGAAGGAGGCATGGGGGCAATTGCCTCAACTGAAATTAAAAATAAATAAGGTCTATTTAACATTTTTGCAAAAAATAAAATTTGTTATAAGTTGCGCCCATTAATTTTTAAAAATAAGTGCAATTTTTTAAACTTTTTCAACCACTCAATGTTATGACTCAATTTTCGGTTAACAATTCTCTCTCTTTCCTCTTGTATTTAAAGTTTTGTCTATAAATAACATTTTAGATTAAGTTGAACCGTTATATCGGACTTGGACAATTTACATGTGATAAATTAAAGTTCCAACATCTGTGATTTGTTTTGTTTAATAGGCTTGTGATAGATTGACCTTTTTGTTTTATCTGTTTTTTAATATATATAGTCATTATCACTGAGATTGACTATAACTAAATAAATTAATTGTCCAAATAATTATTGTTTAACGTATTTTTAGATTGGGGGCGTCCCAAAGTTTAGGTGGACTTAGAATCTAAACACGTACGACCTTTCCTACTTGAACCGACGTGGAGTTTTAAAATTGGACTATTCAAGCGACTGTAGCGAGTCGTAAGGTTACCTCTAAATTCTTTTCCATGTCTTGCAGTTTCAAGGACTTTAAATAATTTTACCAGATAGACATGTGAACACTACTGTAAAATAAATAGCAAGAATGCAAAGTAATTCGTAAATTAAATTCAAAATTGTAAGACGAATCAAATACTAAACCTAGAATTAAAAGAAAGCAGTAAAAGATCACCGAAGTTATGTATTATAAGAAAAGTAAAGTTGCTCGGAAGCAAGAAACAAGTAAAAAGATATATTGACACTATGTAGAGTTTTTATGACTGATCGTGGGATCCTTTCTCGTTGGTCTAGCCTCTGTTCTTTATAGATATGACTCTTAACCGTTGATCCATCTTTTTTGGTCATGACTTGTGATCATGATCCTGTAGCTTGAGATACATGAATGTGTGCTGAACTGTTTGAAATTGGCACCTCATGATGTCACGTTTCCTCGTTTCTCGGGATTTCAAAAGTTCTATTCCTCTAACCGTCATGTCAATTGTGGAATCTCACAGACTCCCTTATGATCGTTGGATTCCTTGCATGTATCACCATCTATTCTTGCTATTTTTAGCTGTAAACAATTATGAATAAATTTTTTTAAAAAAATTAACATTAAAACAAGGGTTAATTATTTTTTACCTCCCTGTGGTTTCGTCTACAATCACCTTACTTACTTAATGTTTAAAATTATGCACATTATACCCTTATAGTTATATACCAAAGTAAATTGGTTACTTTTATCATCCAAGTTAATGGAGAGTATGCTCCATATGTCCAAAACATGTTGTGGGCTTTGTTTTCATTGTATCCCTTCAATAGAACATTGTCTAAGTGCATAAAATACCCTTTATAATATATGAAAAATTATGAGAAGATACCGTCTAAACTACTTAATCATGAGAAAATACCTTGATTCAAATCATAAGTACTCTTTACTAGAAATGCATTTATCTAGATACACACTGGCAGTTTTTAAAATTTCTCTTTTGTTAAAATACATTTTTTCATAATTCTTGGACTGTTTAGTTTTGTAATTCTTTTTTTGTGAGATTTGTTTTATTATATTAAGAGTTTCCTATTTTTATAGATTAGCTTAGTTGAATTTTAAACGTAAATCATATTATCCATATAATAAAATAGCTAGATTAGTTTGTCTTGAGTTTTTCACGGCTTAGATTATTTTGAGATTGATCTGACGACCCTAATTAATCTCTGAACTTCTTTACCGCCCATCACTTTTTCAAATTCAGTAAGACTCTGCTAATCAAAACTCTCATCTCCTAGCAATAGGACTCTCCTAATGATAGACTCTCCTAACCAAATAGAAGAAGTTGGATGCTGGCTTTTGAATTTGGCAGACCCTTTCCTTCTCTCTCTCTCTTACACACACACACAAACACACACACTTCCTCTCTCAGTTAATCTTTCTCTCTCTCTTACTCTCAAGCAGCGAAGCACCCAACTAATGATGGACTTTCCTAAACCAAAAATCTCATCCATATTTTCTTTTAAATATCGGATGCTAGAAGCTTTTGAATTTGGCAGACCCTTTCTTCATCTATTTCCTTTCCTTATCTCTTTCTCTCTCTCTCCCTAAGTCTCACCCATCCTCTCTCTATTAATCTCTCTGTCTTACTCACATGTAGCGAAGCACCCAACGAAAAGCTCAATAACTTTTTGTCTCTCTCCCTCCCTCTCTCTCCACCGAGGCTCTACACCCATCTGCAACCAACCAACCACCATTCTCTGTTTCCCTACTTCTTTCCTTCTCTCTTTCACCACACATAGCCACGGCCCACAATAAGCTCAGCCCCTCTCACTCTCCCTTTGCCTCAACCACGGTATTTCTCTCACTCTCTCTCTCTCTGCGTTTTATGTGTGTATTTTTCTATGTTTTGTGTGATTTTCTGAGTTCAGTGTGTGTGCATTCTGTGTTTAGTGTGTGTGCATTTTGTGCGCGTTCTGTATGTGCGTTGAGTGTCTGCAGCTTTCTTTCATTCTAAGTTACTGTAATTGCTATCTTATGCTTTTTTATTGGCATTTTGGGTCCTTTTTTTATTATAGAAATAAGTTGCGAGTTAAGGAAAGGGTATTAATTCGGTCAAGTGGAGTCCGATAATTGATTGCAAATGCCCTAAAATAAGGTTTCGAACATAATCTTAATTTCGTGACTTCTCCATATAGTCTTTTTTGAGTATTGGTTAACTTGTGTTAATAAATTTTTAACCAAATAGCAAGTGGATTTGTAAAGGAAACAACCAGATTTTTCTATCAAATGCCACTAAACTGCCAAGTAAAATGCACAGTTATGTTGTTATGTTAGGAGTGGCGTCGCACATGTCGCTCTCCACCTCATCATCGTCCTTATTCAAAAACACTTCAAACATTAGCATGATGCAATCAATCAACATTAGTGAGATGCATCCAATCTATTTTAATTATTGTGTATGTGATAATTTAAATGTTTTCTCACAGAGTTACATCACCAAAATTATCCATTGCTTGACGAATTTTCTCCTTTATCAAGTAAGTAGTAATGAATTTATTCTTTCTAATTCATATTACAAATTTATTGCATAATTTCTTTAAATATTTGTTCTGTTTAATTATTGTTTGTGTTAGTTGTGAATGTCTTGACATGATTTTATTATTGTTAAATGTTATGTGTTAAATGTGTATTATTATTTTTTAATTGCAAACCAAAACCCCATGAAAAAAAATAAGTGATACCAATTATATATAAAAAAATAATATTCAAAACCAATCTAATCGCCATTTTCACCCAAATAAAAAGTATAAATATACAATCTATAAATAAAATCATAAAATTATTATTCATACCAAAAATAAATCACTACTGTATAAAAACATGTAGTCCTCAAAAAAGAAAAAAAAATCAAAACCCAATCTAATCACCGATAAAAATAACAAGTATTACCAATTGCATAAAAAAAAAAAATTTAAATCAATCTAATCGGCATCACCACTTTCACACAAACAAAAAGTTACAAATATCCAATCCATAAGTAAAACCTTCGAACTATTATTCATACATAATTACCACTTTACTCAGAATTACATAAAAACCTATAGTTCTCAAAATTTTAATTTTTATTGAAAGTGAACAAAACATATTATTTATTGTCATAAATGATTACTTAAAAGAATATCTATTACAAATTTTGTTAATGGCAAAGCAACACATTATTTCATGTTGATTATTTTTTATGTTCAATTTCAAATATTTTATGTTTAATAATTATAACTACAATTAGCAAATCTTTAACATTTATGCGTGTCTATAAATATTGATAATTTTTTCGTGTTCATTTAGTAGTGTATGCTTTGGCAATAGTTTATTGTTTTTAATTTTTAATGTTCGTATGATTTAGTTGTTGATGTATTATCATTAACTGATTGTTTTCAAATGTTATATGTTAAAAGTGTGTTATTAGTACCTTGATTTAGGTAGATTTTTTTTAATTTCTATTTTTTCGAAAAAACTATGCAAAAAATTAAAAAAATATATTAAAACACACATAAAATACATAATATCTCTAAGTGTAGTGCTTCTTTTTTCAAGGTTTATTTGTTTAACATTTGACCCCAATAAAGACATACACACCATTACTACAACACAATAACCACTACTCAAATGGACAATGTCACTATTTTTGGACATGTAAGTTATTTTGTATATCAATTTTTTCAAAGTTTTTGGTATAATATTTTATTAAATACCATTATATACCTACTATATAATTTTTTATCCTTCTTATTCCAAACTGATTCATACCTAGAGTACACTGTAAGTGGATCCTCTTATCACGCATCTTAGTATCAGTGGTTGATGTTTAATTCTTACTTTTTATCAATCAATGAAGTTTAAATTGTCTTTATAATCCATAAATAAAATCAGCAAGTTATTATTCATATCAAAAATAAATCACTACTGTATGAAAATCTATAGTTCTCAAAAAATAAAAATAAAAAATTCAAAACCCAAGCTAATCAGCAATTAAAAAAAAAATTAAGTGACCAATACAAAAAACAATGATACCAATTGCACCAACAAAAAATGTTCAAAACCAATATAATCGTTATGTGTTAAAATTATTCAAACATCCTATTGTTGTGTGTTGAAATTTTATAAGTAACATAATGCCTTCATGCACGGACAATATTATACTATATTGGGTACCAACCTTCAAAAAACCCTTTAATTAAATAAGCCTACTAATAAGTTCTAATGACATCGCTTCATCAACAAATGAAAAAATGATGCCTAGGTTTAGTTATCAATAAATGTTCATCACCAAATTCAAACTAGATAGAAGAAATTTGAGAAGAGAGAGAAAGGGGGGAGATGGAGGAGTAAATATTGAATGCAACGGCGATACCATGTCACCATTGATGACTAGTAGGTTAGTTATTGATTTTTATGGGGTCCATTTGATTATTTATTTTACTATTATTAGTTGGTTATACCACATCACCTTGACACATGGTATCACCATTATAATGAATATTTTCTTAGAGAGAGAGAAAGATGGGGTACTTCCTGAGACTGAGGTTCGGGTCTTTCGTTGCAGGTGCTGCTACAACATCGTTTCTAGGTTTATATTTCCTTTACAAAGATAACAAGGTTGCTCATGAATCTATCTCTTAGCAGGTAGAAACCGCGCGTTGGATTATTTCAATTCATTTTTTAATGTCATATTGTGATTGCACAGTATGTTAAGCATAGCATTTAGCCCTGATGTATGACTCAAGATATGTAACTACACATTTATCCGTCACAATGTGATAAATAAATTATTGTCCATTGCGCTCTTACACTGTAATGGAACATTGTTATTCCTTAAAAGGACTATGTGTTGTTACAAAGGCGAAATATTTTTTGTCCATACCGTTTTCAGTTGTTTCTGTTTTTGATTTGGTTCAAATCTCATGAATTTTATGGCATTTTTTGCGGTAGATTTTGTTTAAATTTTAAAACTATATTTTTAGCAATGTATTAGTTACCGGATTTAATGCGATTTGTGCATGACTTCCGATTGTTTCCAAAATGGAATTAGTTGCCCATGTTTTTAGTGATATATTAGTTGTCGGTTAATATTAGTGTGTGGGTATTTTTGTCATTCACAAAATTAAAGGACTAATGTACACAATTTTTTTAATAAGCACTTGTACACAATTAAGTGTTATATTGAGTATCGGCCTTAAGCAAAGCCCTATAATAAGTGGTATGTTACCTAAATAGATAGAACATTGGTCTCAAAGCAAAGAAATGTAAGAAAAACATGAAGTTATTTCGGCCCTAGATCACTTGAGGGAAAAAGTGACTTGACATGTTTGATTGAAATGTGTTGGTTTGTTGTCATGTTCTATTAGTTTTAAGGTAGAGAGTAAATCAAATGAAAAATCTGACTTTAAAACCTGGGTATTATTGTAAATTTTTAATATCGCTAATGGCATCAATTACTTCACTTTGGTACATAACTATAAAAGGGTAATGTGCATAATTTTAAATGTCAAGTAAGTAAGATGCTTCTAGCCAAAATGATGGGAGGGTCAAAAATAATTATACCTTAAAATAAAGAATGTTTGCATCAATGTTTTAAGTTGCCCCCATCACTAGGAACATATCTTGGCTTCGCCCCTGGTTGTAGGTGAGTGGGCCAATTTGATTCTCCAAAAATTCAAAAGGAAAATATGGGCATAGATGGATAAAGATCCACTACTTTCAATCACAGAACCTCCTTTAGTAGAAGAGTTCATGATGAAAGAGCTACATGGGATGTTTTCCTGCCCAATTCAAAATGCAATGGTATCTGTTACCCCCTTAGCTTTTGGCGCGGCATTGGTATGGGGCAGCCTCGCCCAAAGGCACCCATGCCTTAGCCAAATTGGGTTTCACTTGAGGAAGCAAACTCGTGGTCCAATCAGTGGGTGATTGAAGCCCTATGCATGGCTAAGGGAGGCAGCGCATGCATGGGCACATTGGGCATGATCAGTGGGTGATTGAAGATCCATGCATGGTTGAGTGAGGCAGGTAGCTCATGCATGGGCAAGATTGGGTGCAATCAGTGGGGATTGAAGCCTCATGCATGACTTGGCTTAGCAGCTAATGCATGGGCACGTGGGCACAACCAAGCATGCAAGCAAAGGCTAGTCGGCTAGCTCGATTTATGGGGCAATGCTGTCATACCCCAAATTTTATAAAAGCATGATTAAAACAAATACTTTGTTTATCCCCAAAAAAACATGCTGGTTTTTTGTAAAAACATCTACGAAAGTATCTCTTTAGTTTAAATAAATCATTTTTTTAGAAAATTTCGGCAGAATTTCCTTTGAAAATCGGGCATCTAGATAATTGGTGAGAGTTACCTGTGAGAGCATTAAACATAATAATTATACCTAACTAGTCATTCACATCATATCAACGATGTACATCCCTTTTCATGACATACATAAGTTAAACATCAAGGAATTTACCACATCAAAATTAAATCTCAAAATAACACTATAAAACCTCTCTTCTTAAAACATAATTCAAAACCATTGATTTTATAAAGTACAAACTGAGAAATTTTTATACAACTATATGTATAAAAAATTTGGTAAAGTAATCATTACTTATTTTGAACACAATTTCATAAACTTGTTCTTTCCAAAGTATTTTTCAAAAATACTAACTCTACGCACTTTCGCCTCAACCTCACCTTACCTCACCCCACTCAAGAAGTTTGTTGGAATATTGGTCTATTGGTTTCTTGGCACCCAAAATTCATGTATGCTACCCATATGGACAAATAGCATCAAACGAACACCAGGTCACGAATGAACCATCCATGGGGAACCTTTTGAGTCTTGCACCCTAGGGTCTCATCGCCCTTCTTGCTTTTCAGAGGAGATGTGTAGGGCACAACTTGTGATGCCACACAGGCTATCACCAAAAATCACTACCATCACCAATCTCTCTCCTAGGACTAGTAGTCGTCTTGGTAACCCCCTCAAGGGCCCCAACCGTCAACTAACCCTCTATCTGTCGGTACCGAGCATACAAGTTTCAATCCATAATTTCCCGATCATCTTCCATTCCCAACACCAACCACAACTTTAACACTTTTAAAAAAATACATAGTTTTACAAAATCTCACATTTCTATTTCGAACATAACACATTTTCAAAATAAATCACATACACACCAAAAATATAATTTGTACCCTTTTATAGCAAGTTTCGCAAATTAAATGATTGAGAAGTTGTATAGATCAATACCACCTTTTTCATACTTTAAAATAACTCAACAATACCCAAATCATGGTAAAATATACTCAATTACATCAAAAAAATCAATACATCTTTCCACAATATTTTATTTCAATACTTATAGTCATTTTAGCATTTTTATCAAACATATGATAGACATAAAATCTCCAAATACACATTTACGAAGGAACATACTCATTCTTAAGATGCAAATCAAATACATCATACAGAAAATCACATATATTCTAAAGAATCCAAAATCTTATGTTCAGTCAAACACCCATAACGAAAATCAAGTTAGGGTGTCAAACCCACAATGCCCAAATTCATTTAATGCATGTAGGTTTACAAATTCATAGTAAACTCTTCATTTAATTAAGACCCATATCATGTATTTAGCTCATACTAAACAAATAGATATAGAACATACATGAGATGCATCAATGTATATGCAAGAGAAAGGAAAATTGTACCTCAAAACTCAAGAACCCAAGCTCCACCTTCAAATGTCCAAGTGGATCCAAAAATTCCAAGTAATGTTCTTAAATTTTCAAACAAAAACCCAAGCCCTAGAGACATTGTTCTTCGCTCTTCTCTTTCCCTTTATCTTGTCTTAGGATTCTAAGAGGAATTGGGTGAGAATGAAAAAAAATAATAATAAAACAGATGGGGCTGAAAATGGTGTTTTAAAACCAGCAAATACTGAATTTTATTGTTCATAGGGCCAAAAATTATTTTTCTTCAAAATTACGGTTTTACCACTAAATATCTCCAATTTGATCTCTATGACTAGCCCAAGATTTTTAGATGTTCCAAATTCATTTTTAATGTTATTTTAACCTAAAAATATTTAGTTTTATGATTTATCTCAGAACCAAAGTCAATTTACACCCAAAATACTAAAGTTACCATATTACCCCTCTTAACCGTTATATGCGCTAAATGTCTATTCCAAGGTTTTTAGACCTCCTGGATTCAATCATAATGTTATTTTGACCTAAAAAAATTAATATATTTACTTAGCTACCCTTATCAACCTTAAACACCTCCAAAAATTAAATTTGACTAAAAAGTCAATATGCCCGTACCTCAAACTTATGCGACTGTTCCTTTAACAACGATTTGAAGTTTCTTCTCATCATTTTAATCATTTAAAAAAATATTATCAAGTTAATATCATTAATATTTATATGAAATATGAGATCTCACAAATGCTAGCTTGGAAGGTCAAGCCACGGGCTGGGCATAGCTAGGCACGAAGGCAAGGCTAATCAAATGTTATAGGCTCGCAAGGAAGGCTGGTGCACAACATGTGATGCGGTTCCGAATAGTTGTGGCATGTGCCTTACAAATGGTGGCAATTCCAAACAGTTGCTAGCATTTTCATGGGATGCAGGGGCAATTCTGTACAGAATGCTGGAATGTTCACAACATGAGGGTTGCTGGCATGCACACTCATCATGCATAATAGTTGAGGGCAATTGCTGGCTGGGTCAACCAACAGTTGTGACTGCCCTTTACCATAACCAGCTGATGTGGGAGAGGACTTGAATCATCATCAGCAGATTGAGGGGTGGCTTTGTGGGCAAGTCTGAACTGTCATGTAGTTACCTAGGTGATTGGGCTTGTAAGTGCCACCTTATATGCTATAAATATACATGTTGGGGTCTACAGTGCACCAGTAAAGAGTTGGGCACGTTTTTGTAAGCAGACCTTGGTTGAGTGTTCCTTTTGGCTTTATTTAGAAAGAAAAGGTTAGACCATTGGCCTGTAAGGCTTGTGTGTTGTGTGTGAGTTTGCTAGTCTATCCCTACTATGTTCGTATGTGCATTTATGTGAGCGTTTTGAATGCTTGGCTAAAACTAAGTATGGATCTCAATGCCATCACGAGGCACAAATTTGAGTGATAAATTTGACCCTGTGACAGTAGCTTAGATCCCACATATCATCACCGTTATTTGCAACCAGTCTCAATGGACCGGTGTTATAATGGCTTCAGAATCCCTTCCCCTCACTACCCACATACAAGCCCTACTCCCCCACCCCTACCCTCTCAAAGCCCCTCGCCTCATCCCATGATCCTTCTCCCACCCTAGCTCACAACCCAGTAGCTCCACTTCAACCCATCTCCTATCTCTCTCTTTCTACCTCTCTATATACCCATACACACATACAATGTATATTTCATCTTTATAGTTCATAGCCCTCTATGATGGACCTAATCTCTCTCTCTCTCTCTCTCTCTCTCTCTCTCATGCATGCAATAGATTAGTGTGGAAGGCTTTAATTTTAAATTTTATTAATTTTAATGGAGAAGAATTTGCATCAGAGGGTAACTAATTATCTACATTATAATCAATATGGTTAATTGCATGATTAGTTTTCAAAAATCATAATTACTAGTGTAATTAATGGTTCAAATTACCTAGTAACCAAATTTTCTAGGATACAATTTTATTTTGTCTATTATTTTGGGATAATAGCGTCGTAGAAAATCATAATCCAATAGTCTATTATTTACCATTAGTCTTCCTAATGTTCATCAGATGAATGCATTCTAATTGTTAAAAGTTTCAATTATCAAGGGACCTTAGTGATATATTATAAATCAATGGATAATAACCCCAATGTTGGTAAATCTATGCAAAATATTACTTCTTCTATTTATTTATTTTGCTTGTGAAAAAAAGGGGTGAAGGCAAAGGAGAGCAGCCAAAGACCATTCTGATAGGCCCTCATTGGTGGAATCATGAGGTTCCTGACCGTGCTCGTTACTCTTTTCGGGAATGAACCTAATTAGGCTAGTATAGCGGTCAACCACCAAGTCCTAATGTGGACTCCAAGACTCGAACTTCCAACTCACTAGACCTTCCCACTCGGTGGTATTACCTCTTTTGTTTTCTTTGCTTTGCTTTTAGATAAAATTGTCCCTAGAGAATTTTGAGGATGTCCTTAGCACTAGTAGCAATTTGGAAGTTACTAGCAATGTAACACGTGCGTTGCACGTGAAAGTTTTCATTAAAATATTTGATAAAATACATAAAAATTTAAATGTTAATAGCACCTTTGATCCGTATGGTTTGGTTAGTGAAAATAATTTTTTGTTCTCAAAATTCTAAAAACAAGGGGATTTTGTTTGGTTAGCTTTTTAGTTTTCCAACGTTTTGAAAATTTTAAGAATTAAGGTGTGATTTTAGAAACAACAAAATGGTGTTCTCATTGTTTTCTAAGGCAAAATGAAAACACGGGAAACAACATATCTTCAAATTAACAAATGGAGATTGTTCTGAGCACGGATCTTCTTCTCCACCGCTATCACTGAGCTCTCTCTATCTCTCTCTCGTAACTACTGAATCCAGCTTAAAATCTATATATATACACAAATCAACATAAATTTTACCATAGATCTGTGTACGTCTGTCTGAGTGCGTGTGTGTGTTTTGTGGAGAGAGATCGAAGGGGAAAGAAAGAGAGAGATGGGAATTGGGGGTTTTGTGGATTATTGTCCAAATAGGTTTTATAATTTTTTTTCTTTACAATTATTTTCAAAAATATATAACCAAACAAGTTTTGCAATCTAAAAATTTTCAAATACACTTTCTTAAAATTCTTCTCAAAAATTATTTTTAGATATTATTTTTTGAGATACAATCCAGACAGACTTTGTATTTTTTTTTGTTAGTTTAATCCTCATTGTATTAATTTTGGCAATTTAGTCTCTAAAATATTCAATTCATATTATTTTGGTCTCTACATAAATGGATTATTAAGTTTTTGACGGAATGATCACGTGTTGGACACATGATACGGTCTGAAAAAATGACACGTGGTCACTTCTGTCAAAAAACTTGACGGATTGTTTGATTAAAGACCAAAGTGACACGCATTGAATGCATAATTTAGAGACTAAAAGTGTTATTAACCCAAAATTTAATTATATAACTAAATTATATATTATCTCATTTTTATCCAACTTAAATTGTTTGTATTTTGAAAAAAATAGAATATTTTTTTATATATATCCTATTAAAAGTAACATGACCATCTAAACGTTTTGTAAAGATTGAGATTTACATGATATGCTAGATGTTAGTTTGTTATTTAAGTATAGAGGGATATTGTAAACCCTCACACTCTTATCTTTATATAGCAAGTAATTATTTTTGAAATACTAATATAGGTGATGAGATATGCATGAACCCTATAGATTTCAAAAGTATGAATAAATACTAGGGAAGCAATTAATGGTGAAATTTAATTTTTGGAGGTGTTTAAGGTTGATAAGGGTAACTAAGTAAAAATATAAATTTTTTTAGGTCAAAATAATATTATCATTGAACTTGGGAGATCCAAAAAAACTTGGAATAGCCTTTTAGCACATATAGCGGTTCGAAGGAATAAAATAGTAATTTTTGTGTTTCGAGTGTAAATTTATTTTAGTTTTGAGATAACTCATAAAAATAAATGTTTTTAAGTTAAAATAACATTAAAAATGAATCCGGAACGTCGAAAAACCTTAGAGTAGTCATATGGATCAAATTGGAGATTCTTAGTGGCAAAATCATAATTTTGGAAAAAACCAAATCAGCCTGTGAACAGTAAAAATTGGGGCCACTGTGTTTAAAAACCCATTTACTCACATTCTTTTCATTCCACTCTCATCCCACACCCCTTGGAACCTTAGAGGAAGATTAAAGAAGGAAGAAAATGAAAGAAGGAGGTCACAAGAGCTTGGGTCCTTACTTGAAAATTTGATTCAAGTAGGGATTTTCTTCCATTCTCTTACATTGAGGTTAGGGTTATACATATATATTTTTTTTGACTCTACATCATATTAATATGCTATGAAATCATGGATTCTTGATATTTTTGCAAATGTTAGCATGTTTTAAATAATTGGATGGTTGGGTAACCATCAAAGTTCTTTTCTCATATTCAAAACCCTAGATTTCAAGAGAAGTAGGTTTTTCTCTTGATTTCTCATTTATTCTTGATTTCAAAACTTTAGTGTTTCGTATTGAATAACACAATGGTGTTTATGATGATTTCTTGTTAATTTTTCTTAAATTGTTCCATTGTGAAATAAATGTGAATTTGGATGTGAAAAATTGAGGATTTATGAAATTGTGTGTGTTTGAGAAACTATTGGTGATTGTATCTTATGGAGGTGTTTGAATGACCGTGGATGGTCATTCACCAGGTATCGTAGAGTGGGTAGATGTGTGTGGTTCTTACTCCATATGGATTTGAACTTTTCCTACCACTCGTAGTGGGGTTGGTGCCTTGTGAGGACCAAACCACTATTAGCTCATGGATGTCGTGTCAAAGGATTAGTATACTATGCCTAGGTCGGATTCGTTATTGCCGGTGCATTGGTATGGGACAATGCATCGGTAGGCGCTCTTCCCAAAGTTGATATCCTTGCGAGGAATTGTGTGTGTGTGGGCCAGGATATTCTCTATGTGTTTATTCATACGATTATCTTACATCAGACTTGAGATACATTGTGGTTATTGTTTATTACGTTATCTTTTGGATATGATTATCTTGGAAATTATTGTGGGAATAATTACTCTTTGTAATGGTTATTTATGGTGGGATTGACTTTACTCTTGCACTTAATTATTGTTAATGTATAAACTTGAGATCTTTGAAAATGTCATGTTTTCTTTCAAAATTTACGTATCCTATTTGTGAAATGAGACCGACCATTTTCTACATTTTTCAAACCTTGTTAGAGTTTAGGAGGATTTTCCTACAGTGCGTAGTGCTCACCCCCTACCAATAATATTTTTTTTTAGATTTCGTGCTAGAGGAAGATCTCGGCATTTACGAGCCGAAAAATTGGGAGGTTCCACTAGTGGGGAACCTAGATCCCGAGGTGGACATCTAGAGCTATAGTTTATTTTTGTGCTAGACTAAGGATTTTATTTACAATCATATATAGTCTAGTATTTTGTTTATTTCACTGCTAAGTTTGAGTGTAATTCTTTTAGAATGTAAGTGTCATCGCTTGGTCTATTCTTTTGGGATGATATGGTGGATATTACATGTGGTGAATGAAATTTAATTATTTGATGGATAAATGGGCACGATGTGGTCAATATTTATTCATATATGGACCCGGTGTGGTCAATGTAGTATAATTGCACAGGTTGTATTTTGAGTAGAGCTCCCCGTACAAAGGAGACTCTACCCGAATTTTTTTAAATTAAGGACCCCCGATTTTTGGGGTGTTACAGATTTGGTATCAAAGCTTAGGAATTAGGTCTTGCATAGGAGCTGTAGGTTATGGATTACCACTAGAAAAGTAGGACTAGGTTGATGAAAATTATTAATCTAATTTTATACGAACCTTATGCTTTAGATCAAAGTGATAACTAGGATGTCTTGTACATCAATGAAACTAAATTGTGAATTGATGTGCAGGATGGACGGTGGGCGTGGTCGGGGAGGATAAGCAAATCCACCACCACTACCATCTCCCGATGCCATAAGCGGCATATATCAATGTTTGAGGGAGCTCAACACTTTGATAAAAAACCAGAATGGAAACAACAACCATAATAGTGGAGCTCACCCCCTAGCACAAGTGCCGGGCAATGGGGACGACAACCGGGGGATGGTAACTCTTCGAGAATTTCTGAGGCAACACCCACCTACCTTCCAAGGGAGCTCCAATCCTTTGGATACAGATAGATGGATCCGCCGGGTGAAGAAGATTTGTGATGGCATGGGAGTTATCGAAGACTTGAGGGTTGGCTTAGCTACCTATTTGTTCGAGGCCGACCATTGGTGGGATTCGGTAAAAAGACGGAAGAACACAGATACACTTACTTGGGAGGAATTCGATCAAGTCTTCTAAGATAAATATTTTTCTGAGTCGGTTAGAGACAAGATGAGTGTTGATTTCCTCGCTCTTCGATAGGGTAGTTTGACGGTGGGGGAGTATGAGAGAAAGTTTGAGAAGTTGTCCAGATATGCCACGGAATTCATATCCACAGAGGCCAGGAGGGCCAAACTTTTTAAGCAAGGCTTAAGGCCGACCATTAGGGAGAAGCTTGTGGCTCTTAGGATCCGTGACTATGGGGATCTTGCGGATAGGGCTATGTTAATGGAGAGAGATATGGAAGATCAGGACGGGTGCTAGTAGTAGTGGAGCACAGAGATCGGCACCCTACCGTCGCCCAGATCAGGTAGTTGGACAGAGACCACAGATAGCTCAAGGGGCGGGAGGAGTACCAGAGAGAGTAGGCACTGACCCAAGTCGATGCTTTGCATGTGGAGGTGTTGGGCACTTCAAAGATAACTGCCCATTATTTTTAACCAAAACCAACCAAGCAACCGGGCGGGTAAATGCAAACAAGTCACCGTTACAAAGGCCACTATAACAACAGAGACCGTTTGAAGCTCTAGCCCCAAATGGCACTAACCAAGGAAGGGTATTTGCTTTGACCCAACCGGAGGAAGATGCCTCCAATGCAGTGGTGGAAGGTATTGTTCTCCTCTATAATTCTTGAGCCCAAATTTTATTTGATCCAGGTGTGACTCATTCATTTATACGTACTGCACATGCTATTAAATTGGGATTGGACTTCGAGAAACTAGAACATGCGTTATGTATTAATATGCCTACAGGAGAACGGTTGGATACTAGCCGGGTGTGTAGGGGTTGCATGCTTCGAATTGGGGAGCACAAATTGATTATAGACTTTGTTGCTTTAGACATGAAGGGGTATGACGTGATCTTTGGGATGAATTTGTTATCCACATTCCGGGCGGTAATGGATTGTTTCCATAAACGAATTTCTTTTCAACTACCGGGAGCAGTAGTATTCAGTTTCGTGAATGACCAAAATTTCTCCCATCCATTTCCTACTACGGGTAGTAGGTTCTTGAAAGCAAAGGCGGGGAGCCATTTGAGTTTTTTAGCTAGCTTGATGGGAGATGATTGGGATAAATTCCATACGGATGTGGTGTTGATAGTATCGGATTTTCCAGATGTCTTCCCAGACGAACTACCCGGGTTACCCCCATATAGGGAGATTGAGTTCAAGATTGATCTCTATCCAGGAATCGAACCCATATCCATCGTTCCCTATCGGATGACACCTTTGAAGTTAAATGAGCTAAGGAAGTAGCTGGATCATCTGTTGACCATTGGGTTTATCCGTTTGAGCACTTCACCTTGGGGAGCCCCGGTATTCTTTGTAAAGAAGCATGATAAGACACTTCGGTTGTGCATGGATTATCAAAGATTGAATCGAGTAACAGTGAAGAACAAATACCCTTTGCCACAAATCGATGACCTATTTGATCAGTTGAGGGGTTCTAAGTATTACTCTAAGATTGATCTTTGCACAGGGTATCATCAATTGCGGATCAAGGAGGAAGATATTCTTAAGACTGCTTTTCGTACTCGGTATGGTCATTTCGAGTATACAGTGATGTCGTTCGGATTGACTAATGCTCTAGCAACCTTCATGGATTTAATGCATAGGGTATTTCGGTCGTATCTAGATCAGTTTGTCATCGTGTTTACTAATGACATACTAATCTATTCTCGGACTCACGAGGAACATGGACGCCATCTTTCTATTGTACTACAGACATTGAAAGAACATAAGTTATATGCGAAGATGAGTAAGTGTGAGTTTTGGATGAAGGAAGTCAAATTCCTTGGCCATGTTGTGTCGGACCAAGGGGTAGCTATTGACCCCGCAAAGATTGAGGCAGTGACAAAGTGGGAACCACCAAAGAATGTGACCGAAGTACGTCGTTTCTTGGGCTTAGCAGGCTACTACCGGAGGTTTGTTTAAGGATTCTCAAAGCTAGCAATACCGATAACACGTCTCACAAAGAAGGGAGAAAAATTCTTGTGGACTCAAGAGTGTGAACTAGCTTTTCGTACCTTGAAGGAGAAGTTGACAACTGCTCCTATCCTCATTATTCCAAGTAGTGGGGAAGGATACGATGTGTACGCCGATACTTAGCTACGAGGCTTGGGGTGTGTGTTAATGCAAGAAGGAAAGGTGGTTGCTTATGGCTCGAGGCAACTCAAGGTTCATGAACAGAATTATCCCAACCATGATTTAGAGCTTGTCGCTGTGGTTTTTGCTCTTAAATTGTAGAGGTACTACTTGTACGAAGAGAAATTTCAAGTGTTTTTTGATCATAAGAGCCTCAAGTACATATTCACCCAAAAGAACTTGAATCTTCGGCAAAGAAGGTGGATTGAATATTTAGAAGACTATGATTTCACACTCAATTATCATCTAGGGAAGGCGAATGTAGTAGCGGATGCACTGAGTGGAAAATCTCAAGGTGAAACTAATTCCCTTGTGGTGAATAGGTGGAAGATGATGGATGTTTTGGAGGAATTTAATCTATGGGTGGATAGACAGGAGGATCAACCATGCCTATTCAATCTTGTAGCTCAACTGATGCTTCGACAAAGGATTGTGGCGTTGCAACGATTAGACAGCGAGTTGGAGACTATCT
The DNA here is from genome assembly GCA_963454935.2 of Ilex paraguariensis. NCBI lineage: Eukaryota > Viridiplantae > Streptophyta > Magnoliopsida > Aquifoliales > Aquifoliaceae > Ilex > Ilex paraguariensis. The sequence goes on along the minus strand of CAUOFW020001061.1, from coordinate 36,454 downwards.
GGAGTAAGTTGGAGAGGAGTGAGATTGTTGAGGATTGGGCGATAAGTGATGATGAGTTATGGTTTCGAGGAAGGTTATGTGTACCCGATCATGACCAAGTACGGGAAGAAGTGTTGGGCGAGTACCATCGTTCCAAGTTCTCCATACATCCGGGTAGTACCAAAATGTATAGAGACATGAAGCGGCAGTATTGGTGGAAGGGAATGAAGAAGGATGTGACTAGATACGTTTCAAAATGTGTGGTGTGTCAGCAAGTGAAGATTGAGCATCAAAAACCCGGAGGATTATTACAGTCCTTGCCTATTCTCGAGTGGAAGTGAGATCACATCACCATGGACTTTGTATCTGGCTTTCCACGGACTTCACAAGGGCATAATGTTGTATGGGTCATTGTTGATAGACTCACCAAGTCTGCTCACTTCTTGAGTGTAAAGACCACTGACACGTTAGAGACCCTGAGTAAGCTCTATATTTGCGAGATACTGAGATTGCATGGAGTTCCACTATCCATTGTGTCGGATCATGATTGTCATTTCGTAGCATAATTTTGGCAATGTCTTCAAAGAGCTATGGGGACAGAGTTGCATTTCAGTACAGCCTTTCATCCCTAAACGGATGGCCAATCCGAGAGGGTGATCTAGATTCTAGAAGACATGTTACGTGCTTATGTGTTGGACTTCAAGGGAGGTTGGAGCGATCATTTGTCGTTGGTGGAATTTGCATACAACAACAGCTATCAGGCAAGTATTGGGATGGCACCGTATGAGGCGTTATATGGAAGGCCATGTAGGTCCCCAACTTGTTGGTTGCTAGCTGGCAAGAGTAGCTTGTTTGGGCCGAACAATGTTCGAAAAACTACAGAGAAAATTCAATTCATCCGGGAGAGATTACGCACGGCACAAAGTAGACAGAAAAGCTATGCGGATCAAAGACGAAGACCCTTGGAATTCAAGGTAGGAGATTACGTGTTTCTTAAAGTATCACCCAAGATGGGAGTGCTGCGATTTGGCAAGAAGGGAAAGTTAGCTCCAAGGTACATAGGACCATTTGAAGTGATCAAAGCGGTGGGCAAAGCGGCGTACCAACTTCAATTACCAACTTAGTTATCCGGAATACACGACGTGTTTCATGTGTCGATGTTGAGGAAGTGTCAGTCGGAGACCATGAATGTTATAGATTTGGAGGATATTAAAGTTCAAGACGGAGCCACCTATGAAGAACAACAGGTGAAGATTCTTGATATCAAAGAGAAGGTGCTCCGCAACAAAGTCATCAGACTAGTGAAGGTTTTGTGGCAACACCATGGCGTGGAGGAAGCAACTTGGGAACCAGAGTTGGAGATACGAGAGAAGTACTCTCATCTGTTCTCTACTTAAGGTAAGTTTCGAGGACGAAACTTTCTTTAAAGGGGGTGGATTGTAAACCCTCACACTCTTATCTTTATATAGCAAGTAAATTTTTTTAAAATGCTAATATAGGTGATGAGATATGCATGAACTCTATAGATTTCAAAAGTATGAATAAATACTAGGGAGGTAAATTAATGGTGAAATTTAATTTTTGGAGGTGTTTAAGGCTGATAAGGGTAACTAAATAAAACTATAAATTTTTTTAGGTCAAAATAATATTATCATTGAACCTGAGAGATTCAAAAAAACTTGGAATAGCCTTTTAGCACATATAGTGGTTCAAAAGAATAAAATAGTAATTTTCGTGTTTTCAGTGTACATTTATTTTAGTTTTGACATAACTCATAAAAAAAATATTTTTAAGTTAAAATAACATTAAAAATGAATCCAGAACGTCGAAAAACCTTAGGGTAGTCATATGGATCAAACTGGAGATTCTTAATGGCAAAACTGTAATTTTAGAGAAAATCAAATCAGCCTGTGAATAGTAAAAATTGGGGCCGCTGTGTTTAAAAAGCCATTTACTCTCATTCTTTTCATTCCACTCTCATCCCACACCTCTTGGAACCTTAGAAGAAGATTAAGGAATGAAGAAAATGGAAGAATGAGGTAACTAGAGCTTGGGTCCTTACTTGAAAATTTAATTCAAGTAGGAGTTTTCTTCTATTCTCTTACATTGAGGCTAGGGTTATAGATATATGTTTTCTTTGACTCTACATTATATTAATATGCTATGAAATCATGGATTCTTGATATTTTTACAAATGTTAACATGTTTTAAACAATGAGATGGTTGGGTAACTATTAAAGTTCTTTTCTCATATTCAAAACCCTAGATTTCAAGAGAAGTGGGTTTTTCTCTTGATTTCTCCTTTATTCTTGATTTCAAAATTTTAGTGTTTCGTATTGAACAACACGATGGTATTTATGATGATCTCTTGTTAATTTTTCTTAAATTGTTCCATTGTGAAATAAATGTGGATTTGGATGTGAAAAATTGGGGATTTATGGAATTGAGTGTGTTTGAAAAATTGTTAATAATTGTATCTCATGGAGGTGTTTGGATGATCATGGGTGGCCATTGACCGAGTATCGTAGAGTGGGTAGATGTGTGTAGTTCTTACTCCGTGTGGGTTTAAACTTTTCCTATCACTCGTAGTAGGGTTGGTGCCTTGCGAGGACCAAACCACTATTAGCTCACGGGTGCCGTGTCAGAGGATTAATATACTATGCCTGGGTCGGATTCATTATTGTCGGTGCAATGGTATGGGACAATGCATCGGTAGGCGCCCTTCCCGAAGTTGATATCCTTGCAAGCAATTGTGTGTGGGGGGCTCAGGATATTCTCTGTGTTTATTCATGTGATTATCTTACATCAGACTTGAGATACATTGTGGTTATTGTTTATTGTGTTATCTTTTGGATATGATTATCTTGGAAATTGTTATGGGAATAATTACTCTTTGGAATTGTTATTTATGGTGGGATTGGTTTTACTCTTGCACTTAATTATTGTTAATGTATAAACTTAAGATCTTTGAAAATGTCATGTTTTCTTTCAAAATTTACATATGCTATTTGTGAAATGAGACCGACCATTTTCTACGTTTTCTAAACCTTGTTAGAGTTTAGGAAGATTTTCCTACAGTGTGTAGTGCTCACCTCCTACCAATAATTTTTTTTTTTTAAATTTCGTGCTAGAGGAAGATCTCGGCGTTGACGAGCCGAAAATTGGGAGGTTCCACCAGAGGGGAACCTAGATCCCGAGGTGGACATCTAGAGCTATAGTTTATTTTTGTGCTAGACTAAGGAATTTATTTACAATCATGTATAGTCTAATATTTTGTTTATTCCGCTGCTAAGTTTGAGTGTAATTCTTTTGGAATGTAAGTGTCATAGCTTGGCCTATTCTTTTGGGATGACATGGTGGATATTACATGTGATGAATGAAATTTTATTATTTGATGGGTAAATAGACCCGGTGTGGTCAATATTTATTCATATATGGATCTGGTGTGGTCAATGTAGTATAATTGCACATGTTGTGTTTTGGGTAGAGCTCCCCATACAAAATGAGACTCTACCCGAATTTTGTTAAATTAAAGACCCCCGATTTTTGGGGTGTTACAGATATAATGATAATTTACATATTTAAACACAAGACATGTTAGCCTTTATAGTTTCTTGTGAATGAAAAGTTTTTCATGTAAATGGTAAAATAGTTAATCAAAAAATTTTCATTTATGGTATTTTTATTAGTAGTATAAATATAAATAGTGTAAATTATACCAATGATCTCTAAAATTTACTACCAGTATTAATTTGGTATTTAAAGTTCTAATTTTATAAATTTTGTCTGCAAACTCTACATATGGAATCAATGCGGTCCATCACCCTAACAACCCTCTAGATTATTGACCAAAAAACACCACGTGTATTGCACTAAATTCTTATAAAGGTATTTATGGCATTGTCTATTCAAAAATGACACAAATACAACTCAACAAAGTCTATTCTTAGTATTTTGGGTGTCAATTACAAAAATATTATTTCATTGTTGTGTTCCATTAAGGGTCATACTTTACGTCAAAACATGAATTATTATATATTGATTTATTATTTTATTTAAAGTTAACTTTGACATTTATTTACCCTTACGATTAACATCAATAATTATCATATTATTCTTTCTTACTAGTGCATTAGTAGATCATCTACAAATATGTTCAAATCACTTAAGTCAATTATCTCTTAATTTATCTCGTATATGTGTTACATATACTTTTTAACAGATATAATCATTCAAAATTTCATCATTCTTAGTTTTACCACAATTCATCTTAACATTCTCATTTTTACCATACTCAAATTTTGAACATGTTTCTTAGTTGTTAAACTCTCGATAGCATAAAACATAGTGGGCCTTATGGTCATTCTATATAACTTTTCTTTTTAACTTAAGCGGTATACATCTATCACACAATATACCAGATGTAGTTCTCCATTTAGTCCATCTTACCTTAATTCTTTGATTAATATCATCACCAATCTCACACTCTCTATGAATAATAGACCCTAGATATTTAAAGTGATCATTCTTTAGTATCACTTGATCTTTAGTTTTTAATATTTCCAGATTGAGATTCCACTTTTACTAAAGTGACATTCTATATATTTAGTTTTAGTTTTACTTATCTTGAATCCTTTTGATTCTAGAGTTTCTCGTCATAGTTATAATTTATGATTAATTCCTTCTTTACTTTTGTCAACTAATACAATATCATCCGTAAATAACATACACCATGAGAGTTCATGCTGAATATCTATAGTCAATTCATCCATAATCAATGCAAAAAGATATAGACTTAGAGAAGAACTCTTTTCATGCCCCTAATTTCCACAAATCCGGGGAGTGAGTGAAAAGGAAGAAAAAAAGTAAATGAAAGGTCATTAGGTTGGATAAATTGATTTTTCATTTATTTCCCACGTTTTCCCAATATTTTCCCAAAGTTTTTTAAGCCACTTTTCTTATATTTTTAGCCTATTTCTTCAATGTTTCTAACCCCCCCCCCCCCCTTTGACATCCTTCTCACCTATTTAAAGGTGTTTTACACACTTAACAAATCTTTTAATTTTTCATAAAATTTTGACATAACCTCCTTTGTTTTTCAAGTCTTTTTCCCACCTAATATTCACAATACTTCATATGTATAAGTATATCACAACCCACCCTCACTTGGTGGCCACAATCCATGTAAATTAAACATACATCCCTTGTTTTTAACATACACATCTAGTTGTCTCAATATACCCATACAATACTCATTAAATAAAGATATCACACATATCAATTGGGTTTACATTCTTACACTTTAAAATGGTCCAAGGCTTATAATCCACTACTTTTCCAAACTAAAATACAAGTCATTTGGGCTTATGCCCATACATACAAAATATGCCCAAAGGGCCAAATATCCATTCAAGTTCCTTTCCTCTCCTTCCTTTAAGACTTCCTCAAGTCTCAAGTACCAGGAGTCTCTTCTATAATACGATATCCCATGAATGGGTCAGCTCAACTGCTGGCATGACAAAATGCTAATGCTATGAACAAATATAAGGCGTGGTATGTGCAAGTGTACATTTTAAAAGCTACAATCATGTAATCCCTCAATGCTATGCAATGTCAATATGCATGATACACACATGCAACTCTATGTCACCCATGTCCAGCTTTACGGTTCGCCCCCGTCAGCCCGCGAGTACTGTAATTGGCCAGATTTTAGTTTTTTCACCACAGGATCAACACTCTCATAATGCATAGCACCAAGTGCTCAACCCACGCCATGCTTCCAAAGATTTATGTAAGCCAAGATGCCTTGATTTTTCTCAATGTAAATTCTATGGAACATTTCATCAACCCATGGCGTATAACTTAAAATATGTCTCATTCATAAAGTAAAGCATAACTTCAAATTCACAACATTTTGTCCACATGAATGTGAGGCACAATTCAATGAATTAAATATATGATTAAGTTTCATGTTCATTACTTTCACAATTTGTCAAGGAAAATACAAATACACAAGCTACCAACTCATGAGATAAATCATAACTCTCAAATCACAAGATTTTATTTACATGAACATAAGCTAGAATATAATAATCCAACACATATGCAAGGTACACCTTTATCATAGTAACAAATGGTCAAGAAACTCAAAAAACACAAAAGTACTTAAACTAATAACTCTAAGTTTTCAAAACAACTACCACCTAAGGGATTTTCTAACATCAAGTAAACACCTAAATCATTAAATCAACACATAGAAAAGTAAGAAAACTTAAATCTATTCCTAACTTAGCAAAATATAATACCTAAAATAATTTTTCTCAAACTGAGAGAGTTGTGTTCGCTGCCCATCCGAACCGATCAGTGAGAATATAGTCCTTGTTAAGAGGAACAACTTCATAGAAGGAAGTCTTGCAAGAATCTTGACCTAGGAGTAAGTTTTGGTGGCTTGAAGCTTGGAGAACCTAGGATTTTCTTCATTTTTCCTCCATGAACATGTGTTGCTCCTTCTCAGACCAAAAACTGATATTTTTACATTAAGGGAGTAGTTTTTATAGTGGAGGGCAAAGGTGTAAAATGACTCTTTTGCCCTTGATGAATTCGGGATCCCGTTACATTACAATCCGTCCCGAAACGCCTCAATTCGATATTTTATTTTAAACAAATTTTTTAAAATTTTTTATAAAATTAGATTTTCGCTTGTGGTTGGATTTGGTCGGTTCCACTTGGGTCACCCTGAATGCCTTTTTGGTTTAATTTTTAAAACTATTTTTGTTTAGGCTCAAATTCACATAGTAGATGTATTTTAACATTTTAAGCATTTTTCTCTTCTATAACATACTCAAATTATTTTCCTAAATATGACCTATGCCTAAATGATGCATATGTAGTGCCCTACCGACAAAACAAAAAATTTATCCTCATTTTTTTGATCTCTACAACTCTGGTGTAAGTCTACAATGATTAAAAATTCATTTGGTTGTCTTTTCATTGTTCTTAATAAAGTCACTACATTTTGTACATATGATTAATTACACTAATCTACCTGATCGTAACATCTTTCTTCTCCGGGACCCTCCAAAATACAACTCTGGGGATCCTACTATATTTTTTTTTAACTCGATAAAAATCATATGAAGGTCCTTATTTTTTTTCATATACCACTCTATTGGTCTCCAAATTAATTATATATCTTCCTTTATTGATGTCCTAGGTGTAAACTCAAAATGATTCTTAGATACTTGTTTCAAATCTCAGTCTTTGCTTGTTTACTTTCTCCCAAAGTTTCATTGTATGACTAATCAATTTAATACCTCAATGGTTTATGTAACTATTTATGTCTGTCTTAGTCTTATATATAGGCACTAAAATACTCTCCCTCTACGCGTTGAGTATTTTCTTACCCATTATAATCTTATGAAATTTCATTAACCACAATATCCCAAAATCTCCTAGACACTTCCAAACCTCAATAGGTATACCATCATATCCTATAGCGCAATTTATTAATAAAATATTTTAGCCAAAAAAATGATTGTCTGTTTATAGTTAGCCTGCATAAAAATTGGCATCGGTTTAAATCAAAATCAATTTATAAAAATCCAACAGAGTTTATATATTTGACAATCGGTCATCCAACCAATTGACAAGGGTATCCCGTCAAAGCAATATGTCATCCTATACTAACCATTCACCATACATCTGTTACGATGTCAAACCAAAGATCAAGGGTGGCAAATGGAAGCTTAAGAAGTCCTCCCAAACCTGACATCCAACCATCTAGTCATTATTTTCAAGAAACACCACTAAAGAAAACATATTTACACATTTTGGTAGCCAGCCCAATCCGCATCTAAGTAAGCCATAATCGAGGTGGAAGAGTGACACGTAATTGGAAGGCATATATCAATGATGGAATTTAGATAGCAAAGTACACGTTTGACCGCAATCCAGTGATTATTAGTGGGCTTATGCATGTAGGCACACCTTGTTTACGACATAAGAGAGATTGAGTCTGGTTATGGTGGCATATTGAAGTGCGCCGACAACACTTCAATATTCAGTAGCATCAACAAGGGTATCACTGTCATTGAGATGCAATTTTGTGGTTGGTGCAAACGAATTAAAAATAGTTTTAGCACCATCCATGTGGGTGTGTCGAAGGAGGTCGATGGTGTATCGTCGTTGATTGAGCCCCAAGCCATGGGAAGTGTGAAGCACTTCGATCCTCCAAAAAATAATGCAAGTGTCCAAGATCCTTAAGTGAAAATTTAGAGGCAAGCATTGTGATCAAGGTATGAATGGATGCTTGAGAACTGCCTGTGACAATTAAGTCATCCACGTAAACTAATACATACACCGTGGAAGAAGGAATGATCCTAATGACAAGAAAAGGATCAGTGTGTGAAGTGGCAAATCCATGACTAAGTAGAAAGATGCGTAGTCGTCCAAACCAAGCTCAGGGAGTCCATAGAGGGATTTCCATGGGTGACACAAATGATGAGGATGTTGAGAATCAACAAAAGCAGGAGATTGTTTCATGTAAACCTCCTCATTGATAGTGTCATGTCGGAAAGCATTGGTGGCGTCAAGTTGGTGAATAGGCTAAGCATGACTGGTGGCTAAGCTAAGTACAATACAAATGGTCACTGGTTTGATAACCGAGGTATACTGACACCCTCTTATTGAGTAAAACCCTTGGCGATAAGACGGGCTTTATATCGTTCAATGGTAGCATCAGCACAGCGTTTAATCCGAAAAATCCATTTGTAGCCAACAACATTGGCATTTGGTGGAGGTAGTTGAAAAGTCCAAGTACAATTTTGAACTAAGGCATTGATTTCTATGGCCATTGTTGTCTACCAATGGGGATGCCACTAGGCCATGGTATACGAAGTCGGCATACTGTCAAGGTCAAATAGAGAAGTATAGCATTGTGGTAGGGGGTGCTTGGTTGCAATATTAATGATTTTCGAGTGTCAGGTGTCATCCTGAGACCGAGTAACCATTGGATGAGATGGATAGGGGCTGTTGGAGTAATGGTGAATAGTGTTTCCTCTGTCTGTTCGCTGGAGTGCATGTCAGTATGGAGAGGTGCATCAGAGGGGACTGCTGGGGCAGCAATGTCACGTGAAGAAGCTGGAGCGGGGATCACTGTTGGGCACATTGGAGATGGGTCACTTAGCGACAGCCAGTTGATGAGCAATTTTCTTTGCACGAAAGAAAAATTGATGAATAAAGTCCAAACCATTCTTGATGGATTGTAATTCCATGTGAAGTTAGAGACTACAAGCCCATGAATGTGCCACATAAGAGGTTGCAAGGGCTGACCAAATGTCATGAGTAGTGGAGAGTCCAATGACTTGAGCGTTGACATTTTCCATGAGTGAGGAAAGTAGCCAACCGAGTAGCAGTTGGTCTTGGCACTGCCATGCTTGGAAGGTAGGATTCGGAATGCTAGAAGAACTTGGTTGAAGGTGTTCAGGTGGACATGGGATGGACCCATCAACATATCCGAGGACTTGATGACCACAAAGATGTGGCATAAATTGCGAACCCCAAAGAAGGTAGTTTGATTCATCAAGTTTGGTGGTCAGAGTGGCGGTAGTGGCAGAAGCGGAGGGAAAGGCAGGAGGAAGAGAAGTGGTGACCATGGTCTTGGTGGTGGGCGAGGAAGTAGCAGAAGTAGTAGACATGTCCAACAAAAGCTAATTAGTGGCCTTTGTCCAATGATTACTACCCCATGCCAATTCATTAAAACATTAGCCACCCACAGTCGTTAATTAGTGGCCTTCAAACCACAATCACCAACAAAAATAGTCAAAGTTGATTCTAACTTCATCACTATCACTATCCACCGGTGCAAAAACATATGCAAGCACACCAGTTCAACCCAATTGATGAACCCAGATTTTACTAGGTCAAGCTCAATTAATTAAGTAAGCCCAAATTAGCTACAAGGTAGGTTTTACCCCCTTATCTCGTTGGCGGCAATGACATGCGGCTGCCTCGCCCAAAGGCGCCCATGGTTTAGCCAAATTGGGTTATACTTAGGTGAAATATACCCTTGTGCAAAGTTAGCAGAAGTCCTATGCATGGCTGAGGAAGGCAGTCCATGCATGGGCACATTGGGCATGATTAGGCACAATTAGTGGGCTAATTGAAGACCCATGCATGGTTGAGTGATGCAGCTCATGCATGAGCACGTGGGCACAAGAAAGCATGCAAGCAACGTAGTCAGGTGATTTGAATTGTGGGGCAATGCTAACTTGCGAGGACGTTGTGGCATGTGCGCTACAGCAAGCACGAATACAAGACAATCAGATGTTGAGGGCCCATGAGAAAGGCACATGCAAAACATGTGAGGACATTGTGGCATGTGCCCTACAGATGGTGGCAGTTCTGTGCAGTTGCTGGTAGGTGCACAGCATGAGGGAGTCTCTATCATGTGCACATAGCATGCAAGGAAGTTGCAGGCAACTGCAGGTTGGGTCAGCCAATAGTTGCAACTGCCTCGGCCATGACCAACACAATGGAGGGAGTGGCTGAGGGTGTTAGCCATTCTCAGTAGGCTTATGGGCAAATTTGAATTGCTATGCAGTTGCCTAGGTGGTTGGGTTTGTAACCGCCACTCTGAATATTATAAATAGGCATGCTTGCGTATGCAGTGGAACCAAGAGAGTTTGGAACATTTTTGTAAGCAAACCCAAGGCTGAGTTCCCTTATACTTTGTTGAGAAAGAAAGGTTTGGTCAATTGGCCTATAAAGATTTTGTGTTGTGTGTGAGTTTGCTTGTCTATCCCTATTCTGTTCGTGTGTGCATTTCTGTAATCGTTTGAGTGCTTGGCTGAGACTGAGTGTGGATCTCAGTGCCATCATGAGGCAAAAATATGAGTGAGAAATTTGACCCCGTGACAGCAACCCAAGTCCAGCGCATGAACTCGACCCAGTCCAAAGTCCAAAGAATTCAAGAAGATTAGAGCACGTAGGAAGCAATCATCAAGATATCCAATCTCAGAGATCAAGGCAACCTTTAATTGTACTTACCTTTTGTGGCTATTCGAAGAATTAGTACCTTTACCCTCACGTCAGTGCCTCAACTATAACTTTAAACCTATAAAATGTAAGTTCTCTGTATGAGAGTCACCTTTCTACACACCCTATAGATAGCTTTTCTCTCTCCTAACCATTGTATCCCTCCCGGGGCTAACCATTGTTCTCTCTCTCTCTCTCTCTCTCTCTCTCTCTTTCTCTCTCTTTCACCTTACTTAATCAATAAAGGTTCCCCTGGCCACCGTTGTCGTTGTCCAGAGTGGAATAGGTCACCCGAACCAAACCACTATATATCTGCATGTTGACCTGATATTTAAATTATTATCATTGATTATTCTGTTAATTGTCCATTAATTAAAATGTATCACGCATTCGACTGTTGATCTTGCATAAGACCGTTTTGTGTATCATCAGTTTTGCGCCATCTGTAGGAAGCGATTTGATTCTCTCCTTACAGTCTTCCTTCCTCCAATGGAAAGAACAACCACATCCATGATACACCATGCCGAAGATGACCTGCCGCATCATGATGAGGTCCTGTCACCACCAACTAAAAGTAGACACATGCAAATCTACTTTTTCACTAATTTGGGGTTAAAAACTCAAATTTTGTGATAAAGAAGCATTTTTTGGAGAAATTTGGTGCCCATACCGTCTATGGCAGATTGTATGTAGTAGATCTTGAAAAAATACCCAAATTCAAAAAAACAAAATTTGCCTCAAATGGACAGCCAAGTGCAAAGTTATGGCCATACAAAGTTCTGTCATTTCGTCATGGTTTTCTAATACTCAAACGCTCAATTGATTGCCACAGAGCCTAGTGTCGCCATCACTGATTTTCTCCAGTCGTAGAGCCCCTCTCCCTAGCATTGTCGACCATGCCAAGAACAGTGCCCATCGCATCACCCAGGCAAAAGGTAGAACTTGTCTAGCGTCACCCAGGCTAAGGCAAGCACATGCCTCGACGTTCGTGCCCAGCAATGCCCAACTCCCCTCCACGCCCAGTGCTTGCGTTTGCGCCCAACAACGTCTAACGTTCGGCGGACAACGCCAAGTGCCTGTGCCCAATTGACAACCCCCTGTGCCTAGTGGACAGCACCCAACAGACAACACCCAGTGCTTGTACCCCAACAGACAACATCCAGTGCCTGCAATGAACAATGCCTAACGTCTGCGCCCAACGGACAACGTCTAGCGACAGTGCCGCCCAACGGACAATGCTCAACGCCTAGCAGACAACGCCCAATACCTAAGCCTAGCGGACAACATCCAGCTTCTGCACCCAACTGACAGTGCCCAGTTGTAGAGCCCCTCAGCGTCCGTGTCTAGAGGCACCCAGTGCACCTCTGCATCCGTGCTCAGCAACGCCCAGCGCACTTCGACGTCCGTGTCTAGTGGCGCTCGTGTTTCAACACCAGTGTTGCTCTCATACAAGCACCCTAAATCTCTAGCTTAGCATCTCTCTCAAGAGTTGCCACAAACTCGGTCTAACTCTGTCTCTACTCTCAAGCAAGCAGCCTATAACTCCAGTTTAGCGTCTTTCTCACGAGTCGCCAGAAAACTTGGACTAACTCTGTCTCTGCTCTCAAGCAGGCAGTCATATCTCTAGCTTAGCGTCTCTCTCACAAGTTGCCAGAAAGCTTGGCCTAAATCTGCCTTTGCTCTCACGCAAGCAACCTATGTCTCAAGCTTAACGTCTTTCTTACTAGTCGCCAGAAAGCTTGACCTTATTCTGCCTCTGCTTTTACGCATACAACCTATGTCTCCAGCTTAGTATTTGTCTCATAAGTTGCAAGAAAGCTTGGCTTTATTCTGTCTCTACTCTCACCCCTTCTAGGATGAGGGAAAATCACCATCCTAGTGACGTAGAGAACCTTCGTCGTTGATCCATCAACTACGGGATCACCTGTGGCAGAGAGAATTTTTATAAACGAAAGACATCATCAGTTTGTCTGGGTCCTCCATGGTGTCGCCCGTGACACCGCCCAGCCTTGTGCCTTCCCTGGTATTGCCTAGGTTCATATCCATGACACCACTCACCAAAGCATCTCCATATCCATGCACCAAAGAGTCCATGCTTTGCTTCGCCCTCTCTCCAACAATGGCATCACCAAATATAGAAATAAGCTTCAAAAATGAATTCGAGTAGAAAGTTGAAGAAGCCACCGTATGGAACAAGATATCTGTTCCACCTAAAAGAAGGAGCCCATTTATGCCTTCAACCCCCAATAACTACTAGGGCTTGGGGCATGGGGGGCAAATGATGATCCCAGATTTTACTAAGTCAGGCCTAATTAATTAAGTAAACCCAAATTAGTTACATGGCAGGCCAAGCCCAACTCATGGATTTAGCCCAGTCTAAAGTCCAAAGAATCCAAGAAGATTAGAGCACGTGGAGAACAATCATCGGGCTACCCACTGTAAAAGATCAAGGCAACCTTTAATTGTACTTACTTTTTATAGCTATCCGAAAAATTAAGACCTTTACTTTCACGTCACTGCCTCAACTAGAACTTTATGCCTATAAATTGTAAGCTCTTTCTACATGAGAGGCAACTCTCTACACACCCCACACATAACTTTTCTCTCTTCTAGCTATTGTATCCCTCCTGGGGCTAACCATTGTTCTTCCTCTCATTTACCTTACTTAATCAATAAAAAGCCCCCCGGCCACCGTTGCTATTTCCCAAAGTGAAGTAAGTCACCCAGACTAAACCACTTTATATCTATATGCTGACCCGATATTTACATTATTGTCATTAATTACTCTATAATTGTCCATTAATTACACTTTATCACACACTCGATTGTTGATCTTATATAATACCATTTTATGCATCATTACTAATCAAATTCAAAACAAAACAAAAAAGATACAAATGAACCTCAAACCCATAGAAAATGATTGCCAGCCAATTTAACTCAAAAAAATATCCCAACGTAACTCAAGCCCAACTAGACCCAAAATGATGACCACTTGGTTAAATCTAGCTGCCTGCCAATCACCTACTCGGTTGAATTAGATTGATTCTAACTCCATCAATATGGTCTTCATCTACCATCTCTCTTGCGGTCCAATGGCATTACTGAAAATCAAACTTGCCTCGAACTTCAACGCCATGGACTCGAGATTCAAAGCTATATCCACAACGTCCCACTTGAGATCAAACATGGTGATGCAGACAAGGTGCATGATGGTCCCCAACACATGATGAATAATGAATAATGCTAAAGAGCACTGCATACTGCATTTCATAGTTTTCAATACCTTCTATAGTGCATATGCACTATTAGTTTGGCATGCCAATGATATTCTAACGGCTCTAGCTTGCAAATAATGATTTTTTTGATCGTCAGCCACTATTGATTTACTCAAGCAAACATCATTTAACTCTTTGTATCGGATGGAACAATCACCCTTGAACAAGTTCATTACAATGCTTAAAGATCTTGGTATTAGAGTCTAGTTCATTTATATATTGTTCTGTTATAGTATGTTTGGTATTGCTATTTGTTGCCAACATTTGAAATTATTTCCTATTTCTTGACCCAAAAATGTTTAACCGTAAAAATTATACGATATGGCTAGTATCATTTATAATCTAGGGTAAGTGAAGAGTTTGTTGCACACTTGAAAAAGATAATGAAGAGTTTGTTATATATGATATATTGACTATATTTAGAATATTTAACCTGAGAATATATGGGGGTTATTTAGTTACAATGTTAAGCGGTGGATTATAAAATTATAACAGATTAGAACTTTCTAATATCTATATAATAAAGTAGAGCTGAGTTTGAATCCAAAAAATAAAAAGAGGTCTAGATCCCAAGAGACAAAGAGAGGTCTAGATCATTTTGAGACAAAACATAAACACATCTAACGGACAATGTAATCCAACATAAAAAACAATTCAGATCATCTCAAAATTTTTGATCAAATGATCTACAATGATTACTATATTACCAATTCCCGCCCAACTCAGGCCTCTCTCCCATGACTTTCTCTCTCACTTCTACCTCTACTCTCCCTCTCACGCCTCTCTTTCTCACTTCTACCTCTCCCTATCTCTCACGCCTCTCTCTCCCAATATATCACGCCTCTATCTCATGGAATCCATCTCAAATCTTCCCCCAATCTCAAATCTCACTCATAATACTGGCCTCACAAACAGGCTAAGACTAAGAGGGCAAGGCTTCATTCCCTGGGCAGAGGGCTTCATTTGATTCTCCAAAATTCAATTCACACTCTCTTCTACTACAAAGTGCAGATTACGATGAACGGGAGAGGCGGTTCATCCACACCAATTGCAAAAGACAGACATCCGACCATTCTTTTTAATGAGGTTCGTTATCTAAATTATATTTGTGTATGTATAGTTGTATACCGTTCTCTTTCGTTGATATGCCCATTGTCTCCAGGATGAAGAAGCAAATATAGAGGAGCAGGATTATTGTGGGTGGAAGATCTGTTGTTCCTGAGAGCCTGTGAGTTCGTTTCTTTATTTCTATCCCCCTTTTGTTTGAGATTTTCGTATATCCATATGTATATGCAGGAATAACCTCTGTTTTGTATAAATGGGTTGCGAATTTGTGATTGCCTTTGTGTTTGAAAATTCGCATTTTGGTTAGGAATTAGTGAATGAGGTTAGATCTTCCATGGGCAGGCAGTGTTGTGAGTTCCACAAAATCTTCCAATTGTTGAACTCTTAGATTCGTCAATTTTTCAGCACATTGATTTCCTTCACGAAGTGTATGTTGAATTTCAATTTGTCTGCTCTTCATCAATTCTTTGCATTTGTGGATGAGGACTTTGTGAGGCAAGTGGTCCTCTGCTTGATTCAACAGAAGACAGTAGGCGTCTTCTAAGTTCGTTTCAACAATAGCTTTAAAATTTGTAAAATTTAGAGTCCAAATCGATTTTGAGTGATGTTGCTTATGTGAATTGTTATAAAAAAAAGGCTGCAAATTCTAGAGTGTTGGGTTACTAATGTAAAAATATAAGGCGCACTAATTCTTTGCGCTCGCTCTTCTGAAATGGGTAGTGGGTGCCTTTTGATGATTTTGTGTCAAAAGGCCATTATTCACACAGTCCCTGTTATCGGAGGCAGTCCAAGGGATGTCTTGGTGGTTCACACTGAAACTTTGGTAATTTTCTCAAAGTGGTGGTCCTCATATTCAAATGCACCATCTCTATTACCCTATGTCCCACCCTTGATGTATTGGTTCACACACACCCACACACATATTCACACTCAACCACCTCACTCAAAATCCTTGGACTCTCTCTTACCCTTCTTGCACATAACCTGTTTAATGAAATGCAAGTGATTAGTTGCTACACCATTGAGTAGTGGAATGATAAAAATGTGGATTTAATTGCTACACCATTGATCTGTTACTATTGCTTTAATTTTGTACAAATATATTTTGATTTAATGGTTACTGATTGAAACTCTAGAAGTATATCGAACCATCACTGCCACCACCAACTCCAACGACACACTCCAACCCATCAACATATTTAGTTTTCCACCTCATGGTAGTTTCCTCCTTTTCCTCTTTGATACAAAGAGAAGAGGGATGGAAATGAAGTGAAGGAATAAGATCTAATTGTTTGCTATACTTTATTGTTCGTATATTTGTAGATTTATGAAGTCAATAACCAATTCTATATATGATGCAGATTTTCCAGAAAGCAATATCAACTTCAAATGCATACAATGAACAATTCGGGTATTGATGATATTTACTTGGTTGGTAAGGATTTTTACCCTTATGTGATCACAATAGTGAGCTGCGTGATTAGTGATTCCCTACAGAATAGAGGTATACTATAAGTGTAAAGATGGATTCAAATCTTGCTTACAGCTTGAAAATTTGTGTTTCCTTTGGCGTTGAAGTGCCAAATCGATTCAAGGTGAGCCTCCCCCTTCTTCTCTTGTTTTCTCTTACGATCTATAGGAATTTTTTGTCTCTGTTTTTTGTGGGTCTGTTTACTTCACTTTAATTTCTTTTAATTGTGTGCTTATGCTCATTCGCATTACATTTGTCATTGAGTTTTGTTGCAAGTTTTAGTGCAATGGTTCATGGGTTTTACTGCAATGGTTTAACTAAATGCAGAGTCTTGGGGGTTCATTTCAAAGATTTGAGGTGAGTCTCTCTCTCTCTCTCACTCATGATCACCGGGATTTTTTTTTTGTATCTTTTTTTATATTGTGAGTTTTATGCACTTGATTTGTTTGAAGTTTGTTTTCATGCTCTCAGTTCAAAAAAAAAATGTTTTCATGCTCATCAGCATTGCATAATAATTAGAATTCCCATTAGCTTTGTACTTTCTTTATTCATTGGGGTTTGCTAGGGAATTGCTTGCTTTATTTATTGATTGTTTTAATTTGATTTGGTATCAATTAATTGGTTAAAGTAGAGTAGTGCGGGTTTGCTTGGATTTGTTGAAATGATTCAAGCAAATTTTATAATATCCTTGGAGGTATGTGAGTTTGCTTGGATTAGTTGTTGTGATTCAAGCATATTGTATGCCCTTTCTGGAAGTAGCATTACTGTTGTTGGTATGTGGTAAAACAACCTTCTAAGTGGTCACCTGTGGTGAAATAGGATGACTATTCCTACATATCCATTTCAGTTTGTTGTTTGAGTTTTGAGTTCCAAAACAAATGTCATAGTTTATGAAACAAGCTATGGAAATATGTCAGCAGTTGGAATTCGAATTTCAAAAGCCGAGGCAGAGGAATTTTGATATGGAAATAAAGGAACCACCTGATCATGAACTGAGAGACAAAATTAAGTTAGGGTTGGAAAGCCAACCGAAGAAACCCAAAAGCAAAATGGAATCAACAATGAATCAAATTGAGGGCGGAGCGAAGGTTCGAGAAGATGCCTGAGGATCTGGAAATGCTTTGATGCAAAGAAGACGACCTTGAAGTGATTTTTCAGTTGTAGATGTTTTGTTTTGCTTGATATAGGAGAGAACCATGGAGTGAATTGGTTAGAATACATTACTATATTGATCTCTTAATTGCTTTGACAATTGTTTTGGATAGTTGTTCTTTGATTATAGATCTGTTAGTTACTATCTGCATATCTTAGTGTAGATATATAGAGTGAAAGATTACATTGTTAGTAGACAGACCAAGCATCTCTTATTTCCTTATCTATACAATTGTGGGCTTGATTTTCTCTTCAAAGTAAATGGAAGCACATTTTGCAAAAGAGAGACTAAAATCCAATAGTTGTTTTTATTGGATTCAAATTATGTAAAGTTGTTTTTTATTTTTATTGTAATTTCGCATGGTGCTTTCAGTCTACAATCGAGTTATCTCACATAAGATTCCGATATAAAATATTAGGCAAAAATCATAATTGGGAATGTATGACTATGAATTTTGTGGCTTTGAAAATGTTATGATTATTGCGGTTGGTTTATTATATGTTTTTTTGATTTAATTATGCACTAAGTAAGAAAATTGGGTGTCACTATTTTGAGGAATAGTTAACGGCTGGGTCATCTAAATTCAAGGAAGAACCAAAGATTAGGTTGGGAAGGATGGACATTTATTTGCGGTTTTTTGTTTGTTCTATAGTGTCTTTAAGCACGGGCAATTACTAGTCTATATAATAAAGTAGAGCTAAGTTTGAATCTAAAAATTTATCTTAAGCTTTTCGCGGCTAAGATCAATTCTAAGTAAAAGATAAGTTATATTCAAAGGTCTATCTTACTTCTAATTTTTTGTTGATCAAATCAACTCAAAAATATTGATTATATGAATTCGATTGATAGACGAATTTTGTTTTCCCGCTCAAGACACCTTCCATTTTTAATTACCTCAAATTAATGCTCTTTCGTTTTCACATTCCATTCACGGCTCCTTGACTTTCATATTCACCCCTTAATTCAGAGGAAAAATCTCCCACCAAATCGTACATATATCTTCCCAAACTTATACATACCTTAATTCACTCACTCTTTCTATGGTAACTAATTTATTTTCTTTAGTATTGAGATATTTGTCTTTTGGATTATACAGTGACGATTTTTAAATTCATTACTGATGAACTAGAGTGAGACATTTGATTTTAGCATTTCATGAAAACTATTTTTTCCATCAATGATTTCATTGAGTGAGTGAATGATTTTTTTTTGTGTGTTATGTAACTTTAATTTTTGGATTATTGTGAGCAATAAAAAATTTTAATTTTTTAATAGAAAAAAAACGAGACATAATAGCTTAACTTTGGGGACTATTTGGTGTTTAGATAATGAGTAAATAAGTCCCACTTATTTTAATTTTCCAAGTCAAGTAAAATATTTTTCAATTCAAAAAATAAAAAAGTAAAATATTTTCGGTACTCCATTCAATTCTCTGTTAAAACAGAGTTTTGTGAATTATCCCCAAGAGTGGAAGAGTATTTTGGAGAGGTTTATATTATGAAAGACCGTGGCATAAGTTATTTTGTTTAAATAAAAATTTATATTCTTTTCTATTTTGATTATAAAAATTGTGTATACAAATTGATATTGTCTAAAGGTCATGTTTTTTTGAGTTTATTTTATTGAATTTTTTTTTTTTAATAGTGGGTGGTACTTTGTGTTATACATTGATTTTAAGTGTAATTTTTTTTTTTGAATAGTATCTTTAGGCACGGGCAATAACTAGTCTATATAATAAAATAGAGCTGAATTTGAATTTCAAAACTTATCTTGAATTTTTCGCGGCTCAAATCAATTCTAAGCAAAAGATAAGTTATATCCAAAGGTCTATCTTATCTCTAATTTTTTGCAGATCAGATCAACTCAAAAATATTAATTCGACAGATTAGATTGACAGACGAATTTTGGTTTCCCGCTTAAGACACCTTCCATTTTTAATTGCCTCAAATTAGTACTCTTCCATTTTCACATTCCATTCACAACTCCTTGACTTTCATATTCACCCCTTAATTAAGAGGAAAAATCTCCCATCAAATCATATATATATCTTCCCCAAATTATGCCTTCCTTAATTCATTCACTCTTTCTATGATAACTAATTTATTTTCTTTAGTTTTTAGATATTTGTCTTTTGGATTATACAGTGACGATTTTTAAATTAATTACTGATAAACTAGAGTAACACATTTGATTTTAGCATTTCATGAAAACTATTTTTTTTCATCTATGATTTCATCGAGTGAGTGAATTTTTTTTTTTTTTTGTGTTATGTAACTTTAATTTTTAGATTAATGTGAGCAATATAGAATTTTAATTTTTAAATACAAAGGGAACGAGACATAATAGCTTAACTATGGGGACTATTGGGTGTTTAGATAATGAGTAAATAAGTTCCACTTATTCTAATTTTCTAAGTTAAGTAAAATATTTTTCAATTCAAAAAATAAAAGAAGTAAAATATTTTTGGTACTTCATTCAATTCTCTATGAGAACGGAGTTTTGTGAATTATCCCCAGGGGTAGAAAATCATTTTGGATAGGTTTATATTATGAAAGGCAATGACATGAAACATTTTTTTAAATAAAAGTTTGTAGTCTGTACTCTTTTGATTATAAAAATTGTGTATGCAGATTGATATTGTCCAAATGTCATGTTTTTTGAATTTATTTTATCAATTTTTTTTTTTGAATAGTGGGTCTATATTGATTGATACTTTGTGTTATACATTGATTTTAAGTGTAATTTTTTTTTTTTTGAATAGTGTCTTCAAAATGACTATTTATTATATATAGGTTTATTTTGTATATGTATACGAACGATACATCATACCCGTATGATTGAATCATTTTGTAATACCACCTAGAGATGTGGTATTATAATGCAGTTTAACTGTATTATATTATAAATTTACTATTTTGCTTACAAAATAAATAAAAACATAGATAACTAGATTAGGTTTATGATTTTTTGGTCAATAAGTAATTTGTACTCTATTATCCCATTCTTAATTCAATATCTTACTAAACATTAGATTACAATGAATATTATTTTTATTTCATATTTAATCTAATATTTTATCAGCTTCCACAGAATTAACTTGTATTATCTAATATGGAGTGAGATCCACTCAAATACATATTTTCTCATTTTTTCTTCTTGATAAATCATGTACCATGAATTTAAGTGGAACCCATTTTATATAAGTGAACCCATTAATACATGATACGTGATTTGTCAATAAAGAAACGAAAAAAATATGTATTATGGGGAATCTTCCTCTATCTAATATATTCTTTTCTTTTACAGTACGTTTACCAAACAAGTGCCTCAATCCAGGTTGGGGGCGGGGGGAGAGAGGCATAATGGACTCCTCAACTTTTAAGAAGATCACCCAAAGGCCAATAATGACTTTATCAGCACAGTAAATGACACGTTAAACAGGGACTTGAAACATACTTCGATCGAAACCCCAACTACAATTACATATGCAATAACCACAAAATTACGAAAGTACAGATTTGACTTCATAGAATTGTTCAAAGGCAAATTTAGAAATCAAAAGTTTTTCTTTGTAGCTAAACTTTTATTAGTAATATATAAGAAATGTTGAAAGAAGAGTGTTAATCGAATTGTATCATTCCATATTCAGATCATGTCATATTCGGACTTTGTCATTAGTTATTGTGATATGTTCATGTCGGGTTTCAAATGAAATACCGTAAGTCCAAAATTTAATACGCCCATAATTAATTAAAAATCTACTTGATCTATATCTTAACAATCTCAAATTTACAACCATTTAATTAAGCGACAATTCATAATCCTTGTTCAACAAATAAAAAAATTAAAAAATTTTACATTTTATACCATTATAAAGTAGTATTTGATAAAACTGAAAGCTGAAGTTTAAAAACTAAAAACTGAAGTATAAAAGTTGGAAGTTGAATATTGAAGTTGTAGACTGTTTGGTACCCACTAAAATTTAAGTACTAAATTAAGCTAAACTGTTTGATAACTACACAAAGTTGACGTTTGAAAATAAATTAATTTTCAATTTTATCCTTCCAATAAGTGAACAATAACTAATAAATAATCGAATAACAATAAGTGAATATTAATAAATTGAAGAATACAATAATTGAACAATAACATCTAATTAAAAAAAACTAATAAATAATTGAATTGAAAAAACATAATAAATTTAAATTTCATTAACAATATGTGTGAGTGGGTGGGTGGGTGTGCAATGCATGTGTATGTGTGTGCAACAAACAAGGGAAGAAAAAAAAGAAAGAAGAAGATAAGGGAGTTAAAGATAAAGACTTATTTGTCGTTGTGGAAGACGATTGAGGAGGATAGATAAGTTAGGGGTTTTTGAGAGAACATTAATTAAAGTTCTAATAGTACTTAACATATTAATAGAGTTAAAATTTTAGTAATCAAACGAGTTTAATTAATAAATGTCGAATACATTCATTTTAAGTGATGAATTTAAGTTAACAAACACACCTAAAGTAAATGACTTTTTATATTAATCCTCCATATTTACTATTTTTATTAGAGGAATGTAGAATTCAGCTCAGATTAAATTTAATTTTATATCACCTCAAAAAATATCAACTTTGATGATACTTAGAGCAATTCCCAAGTATGAGCTCGGGAGCGGAGGTCAGACGCACAGAGCTCATAAAACCAGAGTAAAGTCCAGCCCAATCGAAACAGCAGCAGAAGTAATAAAGATGATGATACCTAAAATAAATTTCAAGTGCTAAGCTCAGGAGGTCAAGTACATTAATAGAGGTTAAAGGGTAAGGGCCGAGTGTCTCTTAAGGCAAGATAACAACTGGATAACCACGAGATGATCCTAAAGCGTTAGGAAGCTGTAATCAAGGCACCCAATCTCAACCAACCAAGATCTTCTCCTAGAATTAAGGAGAAACCCACGAAATAAGGGCAAGAATCTCGGCTAAGATCCTTCTTAGCAGGGAATGACCTTATAAATGCAAGGTAACACCCCCTAACAATGGAGGGGACCGAATGACTAAAAAGATATTCTGTAAACCTTTGGTATGATCAATAAAGAAAAAGGAGTCATAGCCTCCATTGAAGAGTGGACTAGCCGAGCTCCTAAGCCGGTGAACCACTATATTTTTACTATGTACACCCCTTTAATCCCCTCAATATTTGATTGCATCATCATACACGAGCCTTGAAGCTCTGATCCACGCTCATCTCACATTGCTTGCACCTTTTGCTCATCCACGTTGAAATACACCATCAGTTTGGCACCGTCTGTGAGAGCGACTGTTCCTGTTATAAATAAACTGATCTTTCAGTGACTGATGGTATCAACGCGAAACATGAGCCGAAGTCAAACAAATCCACCACGGATGCAAGATCAACAAGAAGCTACTAATAGTAGATAACCTGAGAACGTCTAAGAGACCAATCCACATGTAGGGGGTCTTCCCATGAATAACAAAATGGAGGCATTTCGCCTCGTCAATCAATGTTTGCTGAAACAAAACGAAGAACTCTTAAAGCTCTTACCACACCCACATGAGGCGCGACAGGCTCAAGAAGGCCAGAACAATCCACCACCTAGGGAGCAACCACACCTCGACCCCCTCAGAGAAGTCAACAAAGAAGGGGAAAATAACCAAACAATGAGGTCAAAACCTCGCATACCCCCTGGAATGGACACAACAAAGAAGTACAAAGTCAGAATGACGGGGCGAGAGGAACGATTTTTTCCCCTATCAACAAGAAAGGAGAGAATAGTACTTGGAGCAGCGCTTCCAGGGTATCCAGCAAGAACTCAGCCACATGAAGGAAGCCGTGAGAGGCAAGGCTCCAGTTACGATGGATGCCTTAGTACAACAAACTGAATCTCCGTTCACCACTAGCGTGCTGCATTTTCCCCTCCCTCTGAAATTCAGAGTACCGCAGATAGAGGCTTTTGATGGAACAAAGGATCCCGTAGATCACCTCAACACTTACAAGAACTAGATGGAGTTGCATGGACACCAAGATCCAGTGCACTGTAGAACCTTTGTTATTACCTTGAAGGGCTCAGCCTTAGCATGGTTCAACAGACTCCCCCCAGCCTCGATTTCCTCTTTTAAAGAGCTGTCAATTTCGTTTGTGTCCCACTTCATCAGAGCTCGGACCTATAAAAAACGGAGCTACCATTTGTTAAATGTGAAACAGGGACCTGATGAGAACCTACGATCTTATGTCCAACGGTTCAAATCAGAATCCTTGAAGGTGGATGTCCCAGACGAAAAATTTTCTATTACAGCCTTCATAGCAGGTCTAGGAGTTCAGTCAAAAGATCTGATGTTTTCCATCTCAAAGAATCCCCAGGCCATCATGATTGAAGTACTGGCCAAGGTAGAAAAGTACATAAACAGCGAAGAAGCTCCTCTCAAAAGTGGGGAGCTCATCCATGGAAAAAGACAAAGGGAAAGAAGAGAAAAAGAGGGACCGAAGTCCCAGAAGAGAAAGAGGATGAGATAGGTCCCCAAGGAGAGACAGAGATTGATCACCCAAAAGAAGGGGAGACGTTAGAGATCGCTTGGGACTACCTCATCCAGAGTTGTAGTGGAGGTAACTATCTCGACAGGTCCCTCCACTCACCGCAACAATATTGCAAATCTTGTATGAGGTACAAAAAGAAAAATTCCTAAGGTGGCCACCCGGATGAAAGCAAACCCGACAAAAATTTTACCCCACTCCTGGAATGCAGAGCATCTTAGGAAATTTTTCTAGTAAGTTTGTCCTATAATATGATTATTAATAAAACAGCAAGTTTGTGGTTCATTCACTCTTACGAAGAGCCCGGGAGCTCACGACGAACTCATTAGTCCGTAATAAGAGCCTTAGAGCTCACGATGAACTCATTAGTTCATAAAAAAAGCCCTGGAGCTCACGATGAACCCGTTAGTTCATAAAAAGGGCCCTGGAGCTCACAATGAACTCGTTCGTTCATAAAAAGAGCCCTGGAGCTCACAATGAACTCGTTAGTTCGTAATAAGAGCCTTGGAGCTCACGACGAACTCATTAGTCCGCAATAAGAGTCTTATAGCTCAAGATGAACTCGTTAGTTCATAAAAAGAGCCCTAGAGCTCACGACAAACTCATTAGTCCGTAATAAGAGCTTTAGAGCTCCCAATGAACTCGTTAGTTCATAAAAAGAGCCCTGGAGCTCATGACGAACTCTTTAGTTCATAAAAAGAGCCCTGCTGCTCACGACGAACTCTTTACTTCGTAATAAGAGCCCTGCAGCGCACGACAAACTCATTAGTCCGTAATAAGAGCCTTAGAGCTCACGATGAACTCGTTAGTTCATAAAAAGAGCCCTCGAGCTCACGATGAATTCGTTAGATCATAAAAAGAGCCCTAGAGCTCACGACGAACTCATTAATTCGTACTAAGAGCCTTGGAGCTCACGACGAACTCATTAGTCCGTAATAAGAGCCTTAAAGCTCACAATGAACTAGTTATTTCATAAAAAGAGCCCCGGAGCTCACGATGAACTCATTAGTCTGTAATAAGAGCCTTAGAACTCACGATGAACTCGTTAGTTCATAAAAAGAGCCCTGGAGCTCATGACGAACTCATTAGTCCGTAATAAGAGCCTTAGAGCTCTCGATGAACTCGTTAGTTCATAAAAAGAGCCCTAGAGCTCACGACAAACTCATTAGTTCGTAATAACAGCCTTAGAGCTCACGACGAACTCATTAGTCCGTAATAAGAGCCTTAAAGCTCACGATGAACTCGTTAGTTCATAAAAAGAGTCATGGAGCTCACGACGAACTCATTAGTGCCTAATAAGAGCCTTAGAGCTCACAATGAACTCGTTAGTTCATAAAAAGAGGCCTGGAGCTCACGATGAACTCGTCAGTTCATAAAAAGAGTCCTGGACATCACGACAAACTCATTAGTTTGTAATAAGAGCCCTAGAGCTCACGAAGAACTCGTCAGTTCATAAAAAGAGCCCTGGAGCTCACGACGAACTCATTAGTTCGTAAATAAGAGCCCTAGAGCTCACGACGAACTCATTAGTCCGTAATAAGAGCCTTAGAGCTCACGATGAACTCGTGAGTTCATAGAAAGAGCTCTAGAGCTCACGACAAATTCATTAGTTCGTAATAAGAGCCTTAGAGCTCACGATGAACTCGTTAGTTAATAAAAAGAGCCCTGGAGCTCACGATGAACTCGTTAGTTCATAAAAATAGCCCTGGAGCTCACGATGAACTCATTAGTTCGTAATAAGAGCCCTGGAGCTCACGACGAACTCATTAGTCAGTAATAAAAGCCTTAGAGCTCACGATGAACTCATTAGTTCATAAAAAGAGCCCTAGAACTCACGATGAACTCCTAAGTTCATGGAAACGAGCTCAATAGCTCACGATAAACTCTTAAGTTCATGAAAACAAGCTGAGAAGCTCACGATGAACCCTTAAGTTCATAAAAATGAGCTTAGTAGCTCTCGATGAACTCCTAAGTTCATCATAACGAGCTCGGCCACCTACGGTGGGGAGTTTAAGAAGAAAAACTCTTTCAGAAGAAGTTACAGAACCTTGAGGTCTACAAGTCCAACATTCTAAAAAACCTAGACAGTTCTCAAGTCCAAAGTTGAACTCGGCAGCCTTATTCCCACCAAAGATAAAGCTGTGTCAGACACCCCCAAGCCTTCAAGAATAAGATCGCTTTAAGCTCCATGCCTCTCAGTTCACCACAACCTAAGCTCGGCTGCATAAACCTACAGAATCGCCAAAGCCAGCATGAAACACAGATTCTCGTCCTTCAATTCATCCCTTCCCGTGCAAACTTTGAAGTCGCTGATTGAGAAACCGTTCTGCTACATCTTAAGCTTAGCCCTCGCCCAAGCCAGCTTGACCAAGAGCGGGGGGGTAACTGATGATACTTATAGCAATTCCCAAGTATGAGCTCGGAAGCGGAGGTCAAACGCACAGAGCTCATAAAAGCAGAGTAAAGCCTAGCCCAATCGAAGTAGCAGTGGAAGTAACAAAGATGATGATACCTAAAATAAATTTCAAGTGCTAAGCTCAGGAGATCAGCTCGGACCAGGAGGTCAGGCACATGTCAGAGGGTAAGTGTCGAGTGTCTCTTAAGGCAAGATAACAGCTGAATAACCACGAGAGGATCCTAAAGCGTTAGAAAGCTGTAATCAAGGCACCCAATCTCAATCAACCAAGATCTTCTCCTAGAATTAAGGAGAAGCCCACGAAATAAGGGCAAGAATCTCGGCTAAGATCCTTCTTAGTAGGGAATGGCCTTATAAATGCAAGGTAACACCCCCTAACAATGGAGGGGACCGAATAACGAAAAAGATATTCTGTAAACCTTTGGTATGATCAATAAAGAAAAAGGAGTCATAGCCTCCATTGAAGAGTGGACTAGCCGAGCTCCTAAGCCGGTGAACCACTATAGTTTTACTGTGTACACCCTTTAATCCCCTCAATATTTGATTGCATCATCATACACGAGCCTTGAAGCTCTGATCCACATTCATCTCATGTTGCTTGCACTCATCCACGTTGAAATACACCATCAAACTTGAACCCTTCATGCCAAATACAAAAGCTCGTGTGAAAAGTCAATTTGTACTTTATTTAGTCAAAAAGAGTGCTTCAAAAGACGTTCTCCCTTTCATAACGATTATGATGAAGGCCAATTCCACCAACATCATCATTCCTATGAAATCACAATCTCATTTCATATACTATCTATAATTATGATGGTGATATCAGAGCATTTTCTTTTGAACGTAGAGAGCATTATGATAATGAAGCATGCTATAAAAGATTGATGACTGATAACATAGGAGTTGGGCCCATTATAATAATGAAATGTCATTTTTTAATCTATTACATTATGATAAGTATACAATTACTTATTTCATTATTTTTTTATTATTTCTTTATCAATAATTACAAATCAAAACCAACTATAAAAATAAAGTAGCCTTATCCATAGAAGTATTATATGAAGTCACAACATTTATGACATTACGTTTCATGGTTTGAGTGGAAGATGTTAGGAAATTCACATGAAATTTCTAAACCTGTGAAAAACAACAATAGAGAAAACACACGCAAAAAAAAAACAATCACATGCACAAGACAATATTTACGTGGTTCGACAATTTGCCTACGTCCACGAAGCTGTAGGGATTTCACTATTCTCAAGACCGATTACAGAGAGGGCGGCAACCGTACAGAATCAATCAACCCTAATCACCAAAAGAAACAGGTTTTATATGGCTTGCACCGGGCTACAAACAAACAAGCCCCCAAAAATTTACCTTGGTGGCAACCCCCACGAGGCTTGTCCATGAGCGCTACGGCTTGGGCCGCTGCATGGACTAAGCCTCAGAAATTTTTTCATTAAAAATCACGCAACATTATTTCGGGTCGAGTCATCATCCGGGTCAACCATAAACTAGACTCCACAAAAGCCCAACAAATCTCCCACTTGGAGACTAGTTCTATCACCAACATCAATTGCAACCCTCCCAAGAATAGTCCCTCATCCCTGCAACTCATCTTCATGTCCTCAAGCTAGAAGGCCAACTGAAGCTACACACAGCTTCAGTTTCTTAATAGTGACACCCTTAGTCAACATGTTTGTCGGGTTCTTAGTTCCACAGATCTTCTCAAGTATCAACTGACCATCATCAAGCAAGGACCGTATGAAATAATACCTGATCTGAATGTGCTTCGTCCTGGAATGAAATGCCAAATTCTTGGCAAGAAATATGGCACTCTGACTATCACTGTAAATAGTACCCTTCTATTTCTTTTAACCCAGTTCCTCCAAGAAACTCTGTAACCAAATCATCTCCTTTGAAGCCTTTGACACTGCAACATACTCGGCATTTGTAGTAGAAAGGGATACTATTTTCTGCAGGTTAGAACCTCAAGACACGGCAGTACCACCCAAGGTGTAAACAAAACCGGCTGTGCTCTTCCTACTATTAGTGTCTCCTGCCAAGTCGGCATCAACAAAACTCTATAACTCCAAACTATCTCTGGAGTAACACAAGCATGCTTCTGAGGAACCTTTCAGGTACCTCAGAATCCACTTCACAGCCTCCCAATGTTGTCTTCCTGGGTTGCTCATGTATCTACTCACAACTGCCACTGCATGGGCAATGTCCAGTCTTGTGCAAACCATAGTGTACATAAGTAAACCAATAGCTGAAGCTTAAGGAACCTTACTTATGTGCTCATGTTCCTCCTCTGTCTTGGATGAATGATCTTTGCTGAGTCTGAAATGACTACCCAATGGTGTGCAGTGGTTTGGTTTGATCCATGTTGAATCTACTGAGTACCTTTTTCACATACTCGGCCTGCGACAATTTCAACGTGCCCTTGACTCTATCTCTGATGATTCTCATACCAAGAATTTGTTTTGCAGCTCCCAAATCCTTCATTGCAAAGTGTTTTGATAACTAATTCTTCAGATTGTTAATCTCCTCAATGCTAGACCCTACAATTAGCATATCATCTACATATAACAATAAAATGATGTAAGAATTGCCAAAGAACTTAACATAACAACAATGATCAGTTTCACATCTCTTGAACCCAATTCTGTGCATAAAACTGTCAAATTTCTTGTACCACTGTCTTGGAGCTTGTTTTAGGCCATACAAGCTTTTTCTTAGTTTGCAGACTAGATTCTCTTGTCCCTAAACAATGAACCCTTCTGGCTGAATCATGTAAACGTCTTCCTCCAAGTCACCATGAAGGAATGTCATCTTCACATCTACTGCTCAAGATGTAGGTTTTCTGCAGCCACCATTCCCAATACCAGTCTAATTGTCGTCATCTTCACAACTGGAGAAAATATTTCTGAGAAGTCAATGCCCTTCTTCTGCTGGAACCCTTTGACAACTAATCTGGCTTTATAACTCTTGCTACCATCATGCTCATTCTTAATTTTGTATACCCATTTGTTGTGCAAAGCCTTTTTCCCTACTGGCAATTTAGTCAGTTCCCATGTCTGATTCCCCAACAAGGACTTTATCTCATCATTCATGGCTAACTTCCACTTGCTTGAATTTTCATCCTGCAAGGCTTCATCATAACACTCTGGCTCACCACCATCAGTCAACATAAGGTAATTTAAAGTAGGTGAATAACACTGTGGAGGTTTAATGATCCTGGAAGATCTACGGACATCAGCTACAGGTGTACTCTGATCTACCTGTGATTCTACATTCTCCTTATCTTCTTCACCCCTTTTCAGGACAGTACTTTCAGTCAATTCATCTAAGTTGACAAACTTAGATTTCTTCTGATCTATCTCTGTGACATCTGACACTACAGTTGACCTGTCCTTGTACATAACCTGTTCATTAAATATCACATTTCTACTTTTAATGATTTTTCTATTATGTTCATCCCAAAAATGATAGTCAAATTTCTCATCACCATAACCAATGAAAAAACATATTCTAGACTTTGCATCAAGTTTAGTAGGAGCATCAGAATCAATATGAACATATGAAACACAACCAAAAACTTTTAAATGGGAAAACTTTACTTCATTACCACTCCATACCTCTTTAGGAAGTCTGAACTCCATGGGAAATGAAGGTCCTTGGTTTATCAGGTAAGCTGCAGTACAAACAGCATCAGCCCAAAAAGTCTTTGGTAGTCCAGCATACAACCTCATACTCCTAGCACGCTCATTGAGAGTTCTATTCATGCGCTCAACCACACCATTTTGCTGTGGTATCCCAAGAATGGTTTTCTCCATCCTAATTCCATGTGCAGCACAATACTTCCTGAACCCTCCATCTATGTACTCTCTTCCATTGTCTGACCTCAAACATTTTACTTTCAAACTGTTTCTATCTCAACCATAGCCTTCCACTTCTTAAAAGTATAAAATACATCAGATTTATTTTTCATAAAATAAACCCATACCTTTCTGCTTGAGTCATCAATGAAAGTGATGTAATACCCTGAACCCCTAAGGGATGCAACCGGAGAAGGCCCCCACAAATTCGTGTGTACTAACTCAATTTTTCAGCCTTTGGTGTTCTACCAGTTTTCAAGATGCTCACCTTTTTCTGCTTTCCTAAGCTGCAGCTTTCACACATGTCAAAATCAACAGACTTTAATTCTGGTAGTTTTCCCTTTGACAACAGCATCTTTATCCCTTTCTCACTCATGTGACCAAGTCTGCGGTGCCATAAGCTTGTGTCAGTACTTGTTTCGGCGACTGCAATTGTGTTTCTTGGACTTGAGGTCATATATAGAGTACCACTCTTCTTTCCACGAGCCAATACTCTAGCTCCCTTTGTGATCTTCCAAGTACCACCAACAAACAGTATAGCATGCCCTTCATCATCAAGTTTTCCAACAGAAATTAGATTCCTCCTCAGGTCAGGAATATGTAAAACCTTCTCCAGTAACCAAACAGACCCATTGGACAATAATATTCGGATGTTTCCCATACCCATAACATCCAAGATTGTACCATCAGCCAAATACACCTTACCAAAATCACCTACAACATAGTTCTGTATGATTTCTTGGTGTGTAGTATGAAACGAAGCTCCTGAGTCCAAAACCCAATCATCAAGTGGACTGTCTACTGCAAGAAGTCATGCACCCTGTACCTCTTCCGTTACAGCATTAGCAGAATCATCTTCATTCTTCTTCTTAAGACTTTTGTATTGCCTCTTAAAGTGACCCATTTTTCCACAATTTCAGCATTTTGCTTGTTAGTCTGATTTAGATTTACTTCTGTTCTGATTAGAATTTCTAGATTTTGATCTGCCCCGATTTGAATTTTTGTCATTACCTCTACCTCTTGTCTAAAGGTTTAGTGTAGAACCAGATCTTAAGGTTTCACCTGCATCTTTTCTATGAATCTCCTCGGCCAGAATTAAATCTCGTATGTCATTGTACTTCAGTTTTTCTTTCCTATAGAATTGCTTACTGTCATCCTCATTGCCTCCCAACTGTTTGGCAGGGAAGCTAAAACGATCAGTGCACGAATCTCATCATCAAAAACAATTTCTACAGATGATAATTGATTTGTGATAGTTTTAAACTCGTTCAGATGTTGTGCTACTGATGCGTTCTCTTTCATCTTCAAATTGAACAGTTTCGTCATCAGATGCACCTTGTTGTTTGCAGACGGCTTTTCATACATACCAGACAAAGCCTTCATCAAATCTGTTGTAGTCTTCTCCTTTACAACATTGTGCGCAACAGACCTAGACAGAGTTAACCTGATAACTCCCAGCACTTGTCTATTCAGAAGAGTCCAATCTTCATCCTTCATAGTCACAGGTTTTTCCCCTAGAAGCAATAGATGCAACTTCTTCCCATAAAGATAATCCTCGATTTGTATCATCTAGAATCCAAAGTCTGTGTCATCGAACTTTTCTATTCCAGACGCCTTTCCTGCTTCCTCTGCCATTGCTCCCACTCAACCCTAAATCAGGCTCTGATACCAGTTGTTAAGGAATTCACATGAAATTCTCAAACCTGTGAGAAACAACAATAGAGAAACACACGCCAAAAAAAAAAAATCACACGCACAAAGACAATATTTACATGGTTCGGTAATTTGCCTACGAAGCTGCAGGGATTTCACTATTCTCAAGGACGATTACAGACAGAGCGGCGGCCGTACAGAATCAATCAACCCTAATCACCCAAAAGAAACAGATTTTATATGACTTGCATTGGACCAAGCCTTCGCTCCATAGACTAAGCCTTAGAAAATTTTTTATTAAAAACCATGTAACATTATTTCAAGTCGAGTCATCATCCGGGTCAACCATAACAGTTACTTGTTCAGTTTCCTTTTTTAGAAGAAAAAAAAATTCTATGTAACCGTGACTTGCCGTTATGTTAAATAAACAGTTTAATGTTATTTATAACAATGGGTGAATGACAAGGTTTCCCGATCGACAATATTCCTAGGAGTTTTGATGTTAAATCTTTTTTACTGTTTTATCTAAAAATTAGCTATTGTCCCTGTCTGAACGCACAAAATAATAAAAAAAATTGTCAATCATAAATATATTTATATTCACACCCAAAATTAAATAACAAATATAAAAGAGAGAAAAAATAATTTAAGCACCGATTGTAATTTGGGTGAACGATGGTAGTGGTAGTGGTGGGAAACAAAGATGACTTTGATGGGCGGTGACAACCATAGTGGTGGTGGCAGCTGTGGGTGACAACAACAATGGTGGTGATGAGTTTTAGGTAACGATGGTGGTAGTGACAGTCATGGATGACGGCGGTAGTGGTGATGGGTGTGGGTGATGATGGGCGACACTCATAGTGGTTGGCAGTGGTGGTGATAGGGCGAGGATGGTGGTGGTGGTGGTGGCAGTGGTGGGTGGTAACGATGGTGATGGTTTGTGAGAGTGCTGGGCGATGAAGGGTGCTTGTGAGCGACGATAGCGATGGGTGATGGCGAATGGCGGTGGTGCTGGTAGATGTGGTGGGGTGGATTGTAGTGGATGGTAGCGATGGTGGGCGATGACGGGTGGTTCTCGTAGATATGGTGGGGGTGGGTGATAGTGGGTGACGATGAAGGTGGGCAACGACAGGTGATGGTGGGTTGTGGTACTAGGTGGCGGTGGGTGATGATGGACAATGATGGTGGTGGTGGCGGTGGCGGTGGGCGATAGTGGTGATAAGATGACGGTGGTAATGGTAATAAATATAAGAATGAGATAATTATAATAGTGGATGGTGAAGGTGGATGGCGATGGTAGCAATCAGTAGTGGTGGTGGCAGCGGCGACGGTGGGGGGGTGGTAACGATGGTGGTGGCAATGAAGTGTTTTATAGATAAGTGATTTTAAAGTAGTAAAACTATTTTTGACTTATCTGGAAGTCATTAAAATAAGTTGTTCAAAACATTTTTTTTTGTTTAAAAAGTCATCTCAACCACATAATTAAGGGGTCTATTTTCCTTATTATATTTTGAGAGTTAATATTAGTCGTTAGATTAATTTTAAAGTAAAATTTAAAATGATCTTAACCATAAAAAATAAAAATTATTTTTTATGTCTTTAATCTTTGTACGTTATTACGTAGATATAAACATATTAAAACTGATATTTTTGTCCAGAGATAAAGATGTGATTACTAAGAAATAAGGGTTAAGATTCAAACCTCATCCATGATGAAGTAGTATAATATATTGTTTAGTATTTCTTTATTAAGTATTCTTTAAAAAACTTGTCAGAAAAACACAACGTACGAACTCAAAGTGTGAAGAATTATCTCACTCAAGGGAGTGCTAAAACCATAAGAATGTCCTTGAAGCTCCAAGGTCAAATCCCCGTGAATGGAACGACAAAATAAAAAATTATACTTTTATCACATCTATTGTGGCCTTTGTCTCGCATTCCCTCTTATCTATAATTTTCTCACATGTTTTAAGTTGCCCTTGGAGTATGATTTTTTTTTTTGCGTTTTGTCCCAATCTGTCCAAAGCATAACAGATGCTTTGTTTTAGAATACTTTGAAACCAATTCAAATAGTTTAGAGAACATGTACCAAAAAAATAGTTTAGAGAACAATTTGCCAAACTCAACAATTAATTGGGCAAAGCAAAATCTTGATCATAGTTGAGAGGTTCAAAATGTAATTCTCCTTAGAAAGAGTTTAGGTTCAAAGAAGAAAAAACAAAAGTCAAGATGTCTTTGAATTCAGGGCGGAGTGAGGAATTTTTCATAATGGGGGCAACCATTATGTTGAAAAAAACAGTTGGACAACAAGCATCAATACTTGTTGTGTCTCACAATAAACAGCTAGAAGACTTATCAACGGTCGAATTTGGAAAGGATTTCGATTGATCCGAAATTGGATCTGACTATCTAACGAATTTACTTATGATATTTCATATTCGAATTATTGGATAACATAAAAGTCAATATAATCTAAATAATTAAATGGGAGCTGAATTTCATAAATTATATTTTAATTTCAATACAATTTCGTTAAATAATCACTCAACTTTAATTAATATATTTGTATATATGTGTATGCCATGTATATATAAACCATATTGGATCAAAATCAAATTCAATTTTAGTATATCTTTATTTGTATAAATTTGCCTCTAATTTTTTATTTGGTTAACTTTTCAATTGGGGCAAATTCTAAATAATTTTAAAAAATTTCAAACTTAATTTTTGAATATTAATGTCAACACTCTAAAGAGTATCTTGTGACCGGCGTTGCAATTTAATGAGAACTTAACAGGAGCCAACAATAAAGTATGTCGATTTGTTGATGAATATGCTAAAGGAAGTAACCAATAAACCAAAAGAAGAGAAGGTTAGTGAAGAAATGACAGTAACCGAAGTTTGAATAAAGAAGACGAGTAAAAGAAGTGGAAAGTGTGGGTTAGGCCGCTAAAGTTTTGTTTTAATGGTTTAAAAATTACACTAATTCACTCTATACTTTATAAAAATTTCATTGGGGGCAAGATTCAAAATTTTTTGAAATTTTCAAAATTTTACCTAGGTCCCAAAATTTTTTAGCAAATCCACCCCTGCTTGAGTTGATGAGTTTGACCTTCGCGAGCGAGGGAGATTTTTTTTAGCAATGCTATTTAAACTTAATTTTATGACTTAATCATTTGTAATCATTAAATTTACAGTGAGACATAGCATTTGATGGGACTCGCTTCCCATCCAATGACTGTAATAAATTAAATCAATAAATTATATTAACAAATTAAGTTTAAATAATATTATTATTTCATTTTACAGGTGCGATTGAAAGACCCTTTCAAATTTTATCCATATTTTAGGGCAATCCATACAAAGCATGGCCAAGCATGTACAATATTTCTTTTATTATAATTAAAAATATAAGTGGGTAGTTAAAATATATTTCAACATATTTACTATGACTAAAACATAAATAAATAGATTTACCGTGATCAAAATACGTATTATAAGATAAATTGTTTGATCACACCTCCAAATAATATAGGTTGTTGTGTTTTATGTTTTCAGGAAAGCTTTATTTTATTACATAGACAAATAATCTACCTGTGATTGATTACTAACAATGCTAATGAGATTTGAACTTTGATATCATGTTGTAGTATTCCCACATTAGCATCAGGCTAAGGCATCAGTTTTCAACAATAGAAATTTCAAATAATGGTGTTGCATATTATGTAACTATACTATTTTATTTTTGGCAGAGGGACTCAGTTAGCATCTCAAAATGAGCCAAGGTATTAAAAATGGAAGGGGATTTAAGGGTGATAATGAATAATATTATTCATGCTT
The DNA here is from genome assembly GCA_963454935.2 of Ilex paraguariensis. Classification (NCBI taxonomy): domain Eukaryota; kingdom Viridiplantae; phylum Streptophyta; class Magnoliopsida; order Aquifoliales; family Aquifoliaceae; genus Ilex; species Ilex paraguariensis. The sequence continues at coordinate 144 of CAUOFW020001061.1, read as the reverse complement.
TGTGCAGTAGGGTCTATATGCAACACTATGAAGAGCTAACTAAAGTTGATAAAATGTGAGAACATTTTGATCACATGTATAGGAAGCTAACTAAACAGCAGACAAAGCAGAGTACACTTCAAAAGAGGGTGATACTAGTACTTT